>JACXGM010009142.1:0-17890 GCA_016801145.1 Umbra pygmaea
TACAGTATGTACAGTATTACTTAAATCAACAGATTAATATATACAGTATGTACAGTATTACTTAAATCAACAGATTAATATATACAGTATGTACAGTATTACGTAAATCAACAGATTAATATATACAGTATGTACAGTATTACTTAAATCAACAGATTAATATATACAGTATGTACAGTATTACTTAAATCAACAGATTCTTCAGTCTGTTCGTCACTGTGCAAAGAATAAGTAAGAAATAAGTCAATATCATCAACACAAGGAAAGTATATTAAAATGGATGACGCATGGTGGAGAGTCAATCGGCTCAAGTGGATTAATAACAAATGAAGAATAAGTAAAATGCTTAAAAATAATGCCTCAATAAATATGTTAATGTAATGTATTCACAGGGATATGAATAACAATAACAAGCTATTATTGCAAATACGTATAAATAATTAGAATGAGAAACAAGGAACAAGTCAGTGTGTGTGTGTGTGGAGTGTTAGGGTACACAGTTTAATAGGTAGCAGAATATAAATCATTAACTGCCTTAAGAAAAGGGCCTCACATTTAAATGGTTTAAGCTCAGGACCTCAGACAGGGAGATGCTTGTCCTGAACAGGTTAATAGTAGAAATGTTTGAATGTGTTTGTGTCTATGTATTGCATTAGTATAGTGTGTGTGCGTGTGTGTGTGTGTGTGTGTGTGTGTGTGTCTGTGTGTGTGTGTGTGTCTGTGTGTGTGTGTCTGTGTGTGTGTGTCTGTGTGTCTGTGTGTGTGGATAGGGTCAAGTGTGAGTACACAGAGCCAACATTAAAGGCATAGTAAAAAAAGGCATAGTGCAAAACTGTTACATTTCTTCTCAGCCATTTCATATCAAAGTTGTCCAATGACGCACTACTGCCTGGATTTTAGAGAGTAATACAGAGTTGGCATTGTCCTTCAAGCATTACGGCGGTAAGGCCATGGGTTAACGGGGTGAACCTACAGAACTAATATGGGTGGTTTCTTTGCATTGAACCAGAGTTGGGGCTTTGCAATATTGGGTTGATGCCATGCCACAGACTTTCCATTGTTCCATATGTTCTAATGTTATGGCTAAGAATACAATGCCTTCTGCTGTTCAGTGGACCTCCATAGGTAGAGAGAGCATCTGAAGCAGCCGGCCTCTCCTTGGCTTCACTCTCAGCTCAACCAAACCAGGGTAGGGGGGGATTTCATTGGCTTGTTAACACTGGTGTGGGGGTTATAGAGGGAGGGACTGGGAGACTCCTATGTTCCTCATTACTTAATGTCAGGTGTGCATCCAAGCGCAGAGGTTAATAAAGTGGATTGCATCTTCCCGCTTGATTATGCATTTCTTTTTTTTCAGACAGACATCTGCCGTCATTATTGCCATAGCATAATACAGTGGCAGGCCGTTGTTTTCAGGAAAAAGTGTTGTTTTTTGTGGATGCTATTAGCAAGAATGGAAAACGAAATATTGTCACTATGTGATTACTGAAACTAACTGGGACCCAATTGCAAATGCTTCTAAACCAGAAGAAAGAATAACAGATGGATTAACAACATGTCACATGTAGAATATCGTACCTTAAAATCTACAAGGTTAAGTCTAGAGCAACATTGATTTCTTATTGTTACTCTGACTCCTTTAAATGGCATGTCTTTTGCTAAATGTCACATTTCAGTGAACACAAAGCCTAGGTAGGCCTGTGAGAGAGACCTTAGCCTTTTGTGTTCTCCGAAAAGCGTGTACACTGCAGTTAGCCTGTCAGATAGCATGATCACCAAGGTGAAGCCAGGAATAGACACAGGAGAGACATCGAATGAATAAACAATGGTTAAGGGGGGAACACTGAAACCTGCTTTAACTTCACACATTTCCGCTGAATCCCAAAGCAGGCTCAATTTGTAACTGCTATGAAAGGGAACAGAATAAACAAAACAGCTCCTTTTTTCCTTTTAAGAAAGAAACTCACTTCAGGCCTGAAAGAGAAGCTAGGGCAACAGGGCGTTTTCTTCGCTTCGCTGAGGGCTAGGCCTTGTTACCTCAGTATGGGTCTATTGGAGAAAATCATTAGAAATACTTTAAGCACATTCTTATAGGTCGGTTAATTATTACTTTAAGGACCAACAGCTGAAACCGAGGGTCTGTGCTATGCTCGCCCAGAAACCAACGACCACACCGCAGAAACATAACACCAGCGACGATACACATCTGCACATCCAGCATGATGGGAAGGCTCCATTTCACCCTGAAGTAAAATCTAACGACTCGTAAAGAAACACGAATGGTGGTACCATCTGTTCGGAGAAAGTGAGCTAGTGGAGAAAAAAACAAAGGGGTGACTGGAGAAGCCTACTTCAGCACAGTTATCTGCTGTATAAGCATGGATTTTCCCTAACCTAAGCCTTATAATGTTGGGCTTAATATCCCAGCACAAACGGGATCAATCCCATCCCCACTGTGTTTACTTTTCATTTCCACTGAAGGTTGAGGTGCTTACTTTCTGGTACTCAGAGAGTCAGAGCAGAGTGGGGGGCTATCAGCTGCCATGGGGAGTAAACGGCACTTTGCTGCTGCACATATAACACATTTGGCCATCCAAAACACCAAGTCCCTGAGCACAACAGTGCGTCATCTCCAAGGTTCTGCTTCTGAGAGGATAACTGAGAATAGGGAATGATCTGTGCAGTGCCCATATTAAGACAGCCGCCTGCTGTGTCTGAGGCACTCCTAATAAGGACACCGTTGATATGGCTTCAATGCGTGTGCTCCTCAGAATGCCAACATGACTAGTCAATCAGTCAAATTAATTTCAAAGTCTAAGATAAAACTTTGTACAATGCGTTAGATAAGTAGATAATACTCTATCAAATACCCTGAAGTGACTCTGTTCTTGAACTAACTAATTATTGAACAGCAATGGAATGAATCAGTGCAAAATGCCATCACCCATTAGAGTCGACTTTCATGGATATTTACTTCTCTAAGCACTTTTGAACATCCCTGGTTCATAGGTCAAACCCATCGAAATTATAGTATATCATGCTGTTAAAGTGAATAAACACATTGACACAAAAGACAGAGTGTCTATGGATTTGTAGGGTGGGGTTGATATTGCAAGAAAAATATTTTGGAATTAAATATCTGCCTTCTTTCTTTACTATGAAAGCAAATGTGCACATGGTTTGAATTAAACTCAAGTCATTCAAAAACATTTCCCAATGCGTAAGTAAGGAGAGAAGTCCCTGTTCCTCTGCACTGAGAATCTGGCTATAATGTAATCAAGCCTAGCTCAAATTGAGGTTTGGTTACTGGTGAGAGTACTAAAAGCACAATTGTATATATTATTGGGATCCCTGTTTACTGAAAACATGACAAAATCTGGGGATGATGCACACAATATAAAAGATACAAACTTCAAAGGATACTTTAAATGGACAAAGACCCAAGACGATGAGGAAGATAAGTTTAAATAACAAATGAACCTTGAAAGAAAAATTATAAAGAGCATCTACTGGCATCCAATACACAGCATCTATCAGGAAGCTCAAATTTATGGAGCTTATGAATTCCATGCATTGTCCAGGGCAACCACACATGTCATTTAGATTAGGCTGCATCACTTAATAATAAACCATATGGGGCATGTGAAAGAACTCTAAATGAAAATCTGACAAATGATTCACAGCTTTATTCCACCTACACAATAAAGCTATTTTAACACTAGGGACATCATTTATCAACTGTGTGGAAATTCCTCACAAAATTCTGCCACAAAATTAAATGATAAGGGTTTTTCAAGATGTCACATGCAACATTTGCAAATGTTTTCATTGATGAAAAAAAGCTATTCATGTTTGAATTTCATTACTATAGATAATAAAGATGGAAAGATATATGGAAATATAGACAGAAGGATACATAGACAGATAGATTGCTCCGTAGATGCATAATGGTCTGTAAACTGGAGTAGGTGGATAACACAGTTTTGGCAATACAGATTGTTTGAGTTATTCTCGCTACTGACAGCACTCCAGATATCCAAACAACAGAGCTACGTAAAAATTGTCAACAAATATTTTTGTTGTCGACAAGTCGTTTGTTCTCATAGGACATATTTTAAGTGCCTGCAATAACATGATTTGACCAGTGCGGCGCTGTAGCGCTAGACTGTAATGCAGCCCTCCCGTATGCAATCCAATAGAAGAAAACAGCGCTAAAATGTCATTGTGCAACTGAGCAGAACAAGTCACGTGTGGAAACATTTCAATAAAGTTCAAACTAAAAATGCTGTCATCTGTAATACGTGCATGCTGGAACAATTAAAAAGGAAACGTCCCGTCACGATAGGAGATGGAAACGGTGAGAGGTGAGTGCGCTCCAGCAAGAACTAAGCATAATCGGTATAACTCAATGTTTTAACAAATTGCAAAAGCTAAATAATCGTTCAAAGCCTACTGATTAATCGTTGAAAAAAATAGATGATTAGTCGACTAATCGTTCTAATAATTTATTAAAGATCCAGTTTTAGTTTAATTGGAAAATGACAGGCGCATATCCACAGCTATAAATACACCTATCTTGTAACATTGCTACCAATTGACTAAATGGACACAATTGTTTCCTGACATGAGACAAGTTTTTTTTAACAAACTGTGCCATGTAATGTTATCTTCATTGTTTTCTATACATGTCTGAGATAAATAATAATAACAGGGAAGACTGAAATTTAGCAATAATAGACTGGTTTTGTCTGCTGATGAAGTGGAGGATTTTCCCATGATGATTCATCACCACCACTCAATGCACCTTAACTCTTTGCACATTCACCCTGTTCATTTATGGCTGTATTTCCAATAGTCTTAGACAAAATAGGTGACCCCCTCTACCAATATCAAGCTAATAGTAGGTGTGTCATTCAAATTACTTAGCTACACAGGAGAATAGCAAGTTTGTAATTCCAATTAAGTTTATTTAAAAAAAACTGAGTTAATGATTCTCTATGCTATGCAGTGCTTTGTTACTCACAAAAGACAAGCCTAATATGCATAATATATATATATATAAAGACGTACTGTACCGACATGTGCCCATTGACTAACCCCATTCTACACTGTACCACTTTAAATACACCCACGCAACCTCAGAATTTTATAAGCCTAGTCTGAGCTTTCTTGGATACGCACACACTTTCCATAACTTTGACACAAGTCACCAGACCAGGTATGTCAATAAGATACAAAAATACAACACATAATATGCTTATGGTCAAGGAGCAAATTTTTGTGAATCGACTGAGATAAACATCTGTGCTATTGGCCTCCAGGTGAACTAGGCTGACTTTCCTCTCATGGGTTATCCATTCCATTCCACTCACGCTACTTGAGAGCAGTACCAGAGTACAGTAGCTGGCTGCTGCATGTTGGTCTGTAATGGAGCAGAGGGGCATGCAGCAACCACTGTGTGGGCGTGGTGTCACTGTGATTTACCTCAGCCGGCTGAAGTCACTCTCTGTGAGGGGATGCCCCCCCGTTGAGCAGCTCTATGCTAATTAAAACCCACCCCCACAACCACCCCATCCCCTCCTCCCCGGCCAACCTGGATGAGCACACGTGGCAAATGCATTGAAGAGGCTATAACGGTAATACCAAATCAAGAGTCAGGATTACCGCACAACGCTAAGTCCCTTAACAACCCTTCTGATAAGATCCACAATGAACCAGTTTTGACCACCGCCAAAATTTAAATACTGAGCACTCCATAACCCAACTGTTCAATATTCACTTCAACTGGGACAAAATCAGAACTTTAAAAGGACCTTTAATCTTCTTTTGTTTAAATTTGAGTAACTTATTGTGGTCCAGCAGGCACACAGGCGTGGCGTTAGGCACCTGAGCTGTCTGAGGGTGAGCGTGTGAGAGGGAGCGTCTCTGTAGCGTAGTCAACAGATACCACTGTCTCACTGTATGACAATAACAGAGCTCTTATCTGGATCCACTTGACTACAGATTTCACTGGTGTGATAGAAACAGACAAAGAGTAAACAAATGAGAATAGGAGAAATAGTTAGCAGAGAAAGACAGAGAGGACAAGAAAGAGTGTCAGTGATATGAAGCCAGAGATGCACAGCAAGATGTCACTTCCTAACCTCTGGCTGTAGAGTCTAGAGGCTTTTGTCATCTCTACGGATGACAGATATTTTTCCTGCCTCTGGATGTGTGCTCTAAATATAACCTAGACTACGGGACTGATATGGTTTTTGTTTTAACTTAATGTTTGTATTTAGCATGATAGATTACATGTATAAAGGCATGCACATGCATGTAGTGTCAAATGGTCTAGCGGTTCCAAAGTTAGGACACTAACCGGAAAGTTGCTGGTTCAAATTCTCGAGGTGACTGGAGGAAAAAGAGCTTTCATTGTGCCCTTGACCAAGACAATTAACCCTATTTGCTACTGTAAGTTGTATTGGATAAAAATGTCAGGATACTGACAAAAAAAAACATGTTTTGTGAGATAAGGTAATGTTCACGTTGTGGGACTCCATTATTACATGTGTGATGTTTCATGTCAAGCTTTGTTGAATGAAAAGAAGGACGAACACATACAGTATAGGGGGAAATCAGGAATTGTAAAGGTCAAGATCTAAGTGTTCTAAAAATAGAGTGTGAAACAGCGGCAAGTCACTGGGCAAATGACAAATCCGAGGGGAGATCTGGCCGGGGAGCAACACTGACTGCGAAGAGAAAGGAGACTTGTTTTTCCCATCATCTGTCTGACACATGAATGGTGCCAGGTTTACTCAACGTCCCAGTCAGTCATCAAAAACAAAGTTCCATTGGAGGCCGTCAGCTTGTTCTAAAATGGAGGTTACGAGATTCAATGTGAAAGGACTCTGATAATCTACTCTACTGTATTTCGCCTCATTTGGTTAGGAGGATACTGGGCATAACAGATAATAAAAACACAGATATTTCTCCAGGGGCTGGTTTTTCAAAGGTAATTGACCAGGGTTATGCTTCCTGGGGTAGGGAAAAAGCATTCAAATGTAATAAATAGAACAGGAACATCAAGCCAATGATTTGCATGTTCTAGTAATTATATTTCTACATATTTAATTCTATCCAATGGGGTAAATTATTTCAGGGGTAAAACAACCAGTCCCTAAGGTGTGAGACTATGATCAGCCTAAGTGAATTAAGAAGAAATCAGCATAAACAGATGCTGTCCTACACAAGAAGAGGATGTTAGCCAGTCAGTTTTACTATACAGTATAAAGAGAATAGCCTATTGTCAAGGCTAGAGGCAAAAGCTAAATGACTTGCAAACAAACACATAATTCTGTGACAATAGTTTAGTAATTAATGACAACGTTGGACTTGCCTGGGATGTGTATTTTCTCCCTGACAATCCTCCGTGTTCTTTATAAAATGCTCAGAGGCAAACTGAATACCATGAGGCAAAGCATGTAGTTTCCATTGCTCGGGCCGGGTTACATGGTCTGTCTAACTCAATGCCATAATGCAACTAATGAAAACTCGGCCTCGTCACTGCATGGACGTGCAGGCTGATTGCAGTGGCGTGCTCCCATCTCCGTCCAACCCGACAGCTCAGCCAGACATCAGTGAGAGTGTGTTTCAGAGCATGACTGACCCAGTAAACAAACACACTTATAAAGAACATAGTGCAAGGGAGCTAGAGGATGACTAATGCTGCTGTCTCTTGTTTTGCTCAATCCCAAATAAAATCTAAGACATTTCAGATGATAATGACAGCATGAAATAAAAAACAAAAACATTTGTATGTGAACAAGGTAGCCTTCAGGCTTAGTCTAGATTGATGACATTACATTGCTTCTTTAAGCAACCTTAATTGGAGCCTACACAATAGTGCCTGGAGTATATGATGTAATGTTTCAATGCAGCCTTGCTGTTATAAAAAAATATATAGCCAATTATGATTTGACAAACATCTCACACGCCCTAACGACATAAAACATAGGTTACAATGCGGCCAAATCATTAAAGTAGAGTGTGATATAAAAAAATAACCAAAATTAAAAAAACGTACTGTATTTTAAATAGGATACGGAAATAGTAATACAAAAGTAGATGGGTTCCTGGTGTTTCCTGGTATTTAAGCATTTATGGTTGTAAATGTGTAGTGTGGAAAGTACAATAGTGATAAGTTTAGATTACAGGCTACTGTAGTTAAATTGTGATGTTTTGGGGTGGTACGGTATGTAGTTGTTGAGCTAATACAGTGGGTTAAAGTGTGCTAGAACAGCCAGTGCTATTAATAAAAATAGCTCCCTTACACTTTATAACTGACTTGTGCCACTTTTAACTGGAACAAATGCAACCAAAGGTTTCATGTAGTTGTTCATCAGTCTTTCACATCAGTAATACCGGTAATAACAATGTGGGCCGTCATGCAGATCTGCTTAAGCTATGTTTTTATCCAGCATAAACTGCTTGTTTCAAGTTCAGCTACAACATCTTTTTGGGGTTTGTGTCTGGACGAGTGACTAGAGCATTTGAAAAGGTCGACATTTTAATTTTTTTTGCCCATTTTACTCCCCTCCCAATTCCCACTAAACCTGGCTTGTCGGCAGCTCCACAACTCCTTGGACAAATCCGTGGGATGGCGAGGGTCGTGCACATGGTTCATCCAACCACGTCGCAGAGCCGGCTGATTCTTTTTGCACTGCTCATCCAACACGGAAGCCTTTAGTCAGATCACGTAAGGGATGATTACGCTAACCAGCTATACTTCCGTGATTGAATTTACAGGTGCCAATCTGCACACAAGGAGTTGCTGGAGAGCCACGTGGCAAGGTAGAAGATTAAAGGTTTCGTTTATTGCTTGCTCTTTTGCCATTCGGATGTGGCTTCATTAACATTGTCTTTCCACAGTTCAGCTTCATGGTAATGTTCATATAATGGACGGATGACATGTCATTGTCCTTTCGAATTCTCCAATAGAGTGCAAAGGTCATCCAGGTGCTGTGGCAGCAAAGAATCCCTACAGCAGGCAACTACCACCACCATCTTTGAAAAGTCACAAAAACATAGACCCAACCTTGTCAAAAAGCAGCTGGGGAAAATTGCTAAAACTCCTCTAAGAATGTTTCACGTACAGGTGAAATGGGACCCCTACATAAGCATGTTGGTGGTAGTTAGGTGGTTTGGAGGAGGTTTTTCAATTTAAGACGTGGACGACATTCAATCCTTGATTGAGCCATGAATTCTGCTCAGTTTCAGAGTATTTTGAAGGTGTATGACCAGCAATCCATCTGTGGGCTGTAGCTGAAACACAGGATGGCATGATATTTGGAATGGCCTACATTAATCTCCAGAGTCAGACTTCAACCCAATCATTATGCTCTGGGAGAACTTCAAACACATAAATGCATGTATGTATGAAAATATTGTGTCATTTTTTATTGAACATCTCTTAAGATTTTCAGGAAAAAATCATTTCCATGGACATTCCTAATCCATATGAGTGCTACGCCATTTATAAGCATACTAATGTTTTGGCTTAAACATTCAGAGGTGTAGTTGAAGTGAATCTAGATAAGCAATGTTGAATCCTGCATTCAGCTATTAAAATAATTGAGAGTATAACAAGGTTTATAGTTGCTGTCATTGTAGTAGTGCAAAAAAGTGTGTTGAAGCCATTTGAGTTGATTTAGTCTGCAGATGTAAACTTAAAGTTATTTGTAACTAAAACCAGTCAAGAGCAGTGATTAATCCAAATGTTGACATTTAAATCTAGGGAGCTTTTATGTGTATTCAAATAGTTTTGGCGTTGGTAACATAAGTTTTTTAGCACTAGAGGTAGCAGCCGGGTAATAGAAAATATTACCAACTTCTAAAGTTATGCTTTGACTTTAGTCCTAATGATAAAACGATGGGATGGAAAAAGGATGAAACGTTCCTAAAGTTGTGTATATATTGCATCTCTGACTCTCTACAACTGCAATACTGTCTGACCACACCCAAACTCATAAAAATATGACAGCCTAGTAAATATTTACGGTACAACTTATTATAGGCCTATAGTTACCAATACCATATCAAATCGTAAAGTAGTCTATTCATCCATGTTTGTAGCTATTCCAATACCTGAAAGTAGCCCAACAGCCTACAGTATATATAATTTAGCTCCTCCACGAGACTGTCCACCAAAAATAAATTGTGATCTTTCCAGAGTTTTTATTTAATCATCATCAACCTAATATGGATATACATTTAAGTTCAAATACCTGTTGGCACTCAAATCAGGAGAATATTAACATTGACTAAACAGATCAAATGTAATATCGAATGCATAAGGATTGGCGTGGATAACTAGATACTATAGGAATGATATCATTATTTAAATAAACTTCATAATTCACAAAACTTATGACTTCAGACACGGTTAGGAAAGGGAAAGTTCATGTAGATGATCTAGCCACAACTTGAAATTGTGACGGAATATTGTGGAAGATCATTTGGCTGAATTACGCATCACACCTATCATCTAGGGAACATGGTAATAAAGCCTCATATCTACTACAGGATAGCCTCTACTATACACTACATGTGTAACATGGATTGTGATGCAATTGAACACACTGGGTATTTCGTTAATATGAAGGCGCGTGGCTCATGCACAAAACTTACCCAGGAACAATGTGCGAAATGAGTCAGACATCACGACTCTTAACTGGAGCAAAAAATCCACACCGACGGGTAGGAAACGACGTCTTCTTACTTTTCATAAAACGAGTTCAAGTCATATACAGTACTTGTATACTAATATACTTTTCAATGAAAACATATCGTAATAGAGCGAATGAAGTGTAGCGCATGTCACATATGTTCTCCCAATGCCCTTGCGCTCATTCAGAAATGTAAAGGCACCTTTTCAATGTTTCTCACATAACATCTCGGTAGATTACAGTTCCAGTCCACCTTACCGAGGAAACATGTTTGCAGTCTTAGAAAATCGGTACGAGTCCCCTTCGCGCTCTTCGGATAAAAAGCGGTTGCAATAGGTACACGCCGCCCAGTGAAAAGGGGGGACCTCTACAGTTGCGAACGCACGCATGCCCTTGCAGTGCCAGCGCGAGCAGTTTCAGACCAACATATTCCTACGGGACAAGCAGCACGAATATGATTGGCCACTCCTTATCACATTTGCAGGTACAGTACTACAGCAGATGCATCACCGTGAGGAAAGAGCCAGTTGAAGTGACTGCAGTGGATCTCAAACATGCCTTCAGAGATTCGCATAACTATGTTTTGAAATCCTGATACCTCAATATACAGTACTGTCAGCTATGCACATCTTCAGGGGAAATTTAAAAAGATTTTAATCTCAATATTTAAAATCAGAAAAATAAACCATAACAAATTTGAGGAAGATTCGATGTTCAGTACAATTTTGATAATGTTCAATTCATTTTAAGGGTAATCATGTTTTCAGAAGTGTATTTAATCTGCCGTTATGCCAGCAACTCAAGCTCCCGTTTTTTTTCAATATAAGTGAAGAAATATGGGATATTATGTTAGCAATGCCTGTAGGTCTATTTCCGGTCACTGTCAGCCCCTACACTGAGGGAGTCACCTGCGACAACCCAACTTATTGTTTCCAATAATGATTCTGCGAAAACCCCTAAATGGGTAAAAGAAGAATATGTCCGAACATAAACAGATCAAGTACTGATTAATTGGAAAATACTCATAGAGATTGTGGTTGTAACTTTCATTCCTTCTAATTAAAGATATGAAGAAGCTTCAGTGGACAGACACCTAGCTTCTAGCATGATACCTTCGTCTGACTCACTCCCACAAGAGGTGATAGCAGAGTGGTTAAAGCAAATATGCTCTGGGTAAAGAAAAGGCAAATTGACTATCATTTTTAGCTACTCACATCTCCACTTAAAATTGTCATGAAAGAAATATGAGCTTTCAAATATTGTTATATTATACACTGTAACGTACTGCACTTTCCCTGTTTGATATGCTGCTGAGTGTAGAACCATCAGCTAAAAATAGAACGTAATCAGAAAAAATCACAAGGCTATTATTGGCTACCATTTTACAATGGCCTGGAATGACTTGGAATTAGTCCTACTTCTAAACTTCTCTTTAGAAAATAGTGCTACAATGATGTTTGGTTTACTACTTCAACAATGAGACAATATTTGGTTATCAATTTAAAATAAGCTAATATGATGTAAAACAACAAACGTACATCCTTTAACAGGTTCATTCTGATCAACCCCTGGTTCATTTTTCCAGTTTGTAGGAAATTGCAGCAGATCCAGAACAAAATGTAATGCCGCAGGCTATAAAGTTAAAGCACATATTAGTGTTCTTGTTTTGAAGAGCAGAAATAGTTAGCCTACCTACACAATCAAATCCAAGTCTCAATCAAAGTCTACTGAGTTTGTATTTTTATGTGTGTGGATTTCCATGGTAAGATTGAATATAATTATACATATAAACTTTGTACAGTTTATTCATTTAGCATACATTAACCGTTTCTATGATTCTCAGAAGAACCCTGGTTCCAGTGAGAACATTTTCGTTACATATAGAACCATGCCTGTGCATTTAGTATCGATTCCACTGACAAATCTAAATGGATCCCAAAATAGTCACAAAAAAAGGGTTCTCACTGGAACGTAAAGGGGTTATTATAGTAACCACAAAACAGTTATCCTATGAGGACTAAGGAAGAACCATTTTGGATGTGTTTAAGAGTGTACAGTAATTCTTTTAAAAAGCTTCTATAAGTGAAACAATCACAACTTAGTAATCCATGCATTGTAATCACAGAATCAGTAATTGACCAAAGTCAGTGAGCCCAGGTAAGTATATGGGGTTTAAACATTACCTGAAGCCAAGGAGAAGCTACTCTTGTTGCTACGTATGCAAGCACCGTGACCTTTTAGCAGACAATAGTTAAACCGGAAGCCAGTGAAGGATGCAGAGAAGTGGGGTGACACATTGTAATTAGGCTAATTAGACATGTGTTGTTTTAGTCTAACAGCACAGCAATGCTTTATAACACTGTTATAATGGGTATGTTGTGTAGTCGATATTAGTCATGGAGACTCTCATTAGCTATGGACACTCATCACTCCTTATGCTTTTAAAGTACAACTGTCTGAGCTGCTCTCTAATCTCTATCCTTGCAAAGGACCTTATCTCATCTGTCTATAAACTGAATACTCACTCAGTCAATATGTGCACCACATCTGTTTATTCTGTATGAAACACCAAACATGGTGTAATTTTATATCTCTATCTGTGACACTGCATATTGTGTATTTCTTTTGGTGTAATCTTTTGATTTTGACAGCCTCATACACACTCATTGTATGTACACAACATCGTTTCAAGTTTTATTCGTCACATGTACAGAATCCGCAGGTGATATTGCACGTACAGTGAAAATCTTGTGCCTCGAATATAGCATGTGCAAAAAGAATACAGACACCATCTCTATTAATAACCATATCATAAGGATGTGACTATAGAATCTGTCTGTAAATGTAGAGTATAGGCAGTAACCACAAAATACTATTTGTTAATTCAGGTGTATCAGAATGATATAAAGTGACCCAGTATAATTATGTATGTATGTACATACAACAACTAGTCTGAATGCATCAATGTGCTGTGTGATATAACATGACCATGTGTTCAGGGGCGCTCATAGGAATGTAGTTGGTGGCTAGCATCAACTACGGCAGACTACAGTGTCCATAGAAACAGTCAGCGGACAGTCACATCAACATGATACTGTGTGGTGATAATGTCAGTGAAATGTCCATATGAGTTGCTGTGACTCTATACCATGTATTATGGCCTGTGGAAAAAGCTGTTGAACAACCTGACTGTTTTAGACAGGATGATCCGGTACTATGGACACAACCATCACACCCATATGAGCTTGTTGGACATTTCATTCCAAAACCATGGGCATTTGGGTATTAAGGGTACTTTTGTGGCCAAGTTATTTTATGTAAATGAGAATACATTCTCAAGTGACTTATCTGGTTAAATAAAGGTTGAATAAAAATATACAGATGAGATAATATTGTGCGTCCAGACAAATAGGCTGGTAATAGTGTGGGATTTAGGGAGACATCGCTCTAAGTTGAAGCAGGAGATGAGTTTGACTAGTTGTCACTAGGTTCTACAGTCATAACATTTGGTTTAAAAACAAACATTAACCCCCAATCCATGACAAGCCGTATCCAAGACCTCAAAGGTTTTAACCTTTCCAAACTGAAGTTCACGGATATCATGACTTTAACTGATTAGTTTCTTAGTCTGCGAATGGTTTTAAATATGACCATTTCTTATAGATTCACAATGTCTATTGCTTTAGAGAGGCGTAGCGCCACCAGAATAAGCACAACCATAGAATAAACAAGACAATAGCAGAACATGATCTTAAATGTGTGTTGACTGAATCTGGCTTGAAATAGCACAGAGCGGAAACAAAGACCGGCGCTCATTAAAAATGTATCAAGGGTATATCGGCCTTTGTGTTTTCCCTGTGCTCAGGGATTCTCTGTGTGGCTCGATGAAAACAGAAGACATTAACATCACTCCCAATAATGTGTTTCATTAAAGCTTCACTTATTACAGAACAATCATTACAAAGTCCAGCATTAAATTGCTGCTTGGTTATACAAACATAACAAAAATGGTATTCTTAACAAACACACCTAAAATAATGTATGACTTTTTGGCAAATGGTGGAAGCACTGGAACAAATGAGCCACATGATAGAACAATAGCACACAAAATGTATAATCAAAATATGATATCCTTGAATTGTTTTTGTCAAGTGTGCACAACCGTTCAGCTGTAAATAACAGCCTATATAAAGTTGGGTTGATGAAAATGACATTAAATGCATTATTATTATTTTTAGTGGACAGTACAGTAGGGATGTAACAGGGGTGGGACAGCAGACACTTTTCTCTGATAACCATAAGAGAGATACCAAAAGCTGACTACAAGCTAATAAAATAATGATCTCTAATATAGCCCCAACAAATCTCAGTTGTATCATAACATGTTGTGTTTACTGTAACGATGTAAGCACTGCTGTGTCATCATGCCTGACAACAGTTTTCCACTTCCCATGAGCGTCAACCACATATATTAGCAATTTCACAACTCTAAATGTGCTTCTGCATTAAAATGCACTATTCGGTTGTGATATTATTAGCAACACAGACTCAATGCCCAGTTTTGATTTTGAATTATACTTTTTTTATACATCTATTAATTGTAATAGCTGAAATTGGGCATTTCTAGCATCTGCATGTCCAAACTATTAATTCATTTATGTTACTCTTAGGAGAACTAGGGACGGGACAAATGCTGGCAGCTAATTTAATTCCAGGTGGATGTAAATGTACTTTTGCTGCCACTCTTGATTGTAATTATAGTGGTACGCATGTCCATATCAAATTTTTTAGTTATGACATTATAATTCAAATGTCCATTGATTAGGCTTGTGATTTGACTACAACAACAAGCTACACATAGTCCATTACCAAATGGCTAGTCTTGCTATTTAGCTAATTACCTGAATTGTGTATTGGAAGGGAAGAACGAAAAAAATACCTCATATTTAAAGTAAACCTTAGGAACTATCAGTGTGATAAATATCAGATGGCTAAGTGGTTAGGGAGTCAGATTTACAGTCGTTTCTGACTGTGCCAAAATGTTGTTGTGTCCTTGAGCAAGGCACTTTACCCCACCTTGCTCCATTGGGGATGTCCCTGTAGGTTGCTCAGAGTGTCCATTAAATGACTCAAATCAACATTTTTGGATCCAGGGATTCAAAACATATTATGGACAAAATAATAATGTGTCTTTTCGGAACGTAATTATATTGTCCCTGTATTGTTCCTGTGTGTCACGAACTGTATGGATGTTTTTGTATCGTGGCAGGATATGTGTATATCATGTTTCATGTATTTCGTAGAGTGAATGTTTTTGTTAATTCGCCGACCTCTGAGCACTGGGAGTGTGGTAGGCACTTGGTTGCTGATTGCGCATGAATGGTGCACGGGGTAAATACCCACACCTGTGCGTAATATGTAATCAAGATGGCTATTTAGTCCCAGCGTTCTGGATGGTCGGCACGGATTATTGTGAGTGACTAATCCTGTTATCGAGGAGAGGAGGTGACGAAGAGAGACATTATACATTGTCTATGCTGAACTGTGGTATGTATCGTAAGCATGTACATATTTGATTGAAAATTTGAAATTTGATGTTCTATTATGTTAGAGCATTGTAAAAAAAAATTAAAGACAGAAATATATAGTCGAGGTCAATAGTTTTGAGAATGACACTATAAGATGAATTGCAAAGTCCCTCTTTGCCATAAAATTTAATTAATCCCCCAAAAATCATTTCCACTACATTTCATGCCTGCCACAAAAGGACCAGCTGCCTTCATGTCAGTGATTGTCTCGTTAACACAGGGTAGAGTGTTAACGAGGACAAGGCTGGATCAATCTGTCATGCTGATTGAGTTAGAATAACAGACTCTTAAAAAAAGGGTGGTGCTTGAAATCATTGTTCTTCCTCTGTCAACCTTGGTCACCTGCAAGGAAACACGTGCAGTCATCCTTGCTTTGCACAAAAAGGGCTTCACAGGCAAGGATATTACTGCTACTAAGATTGCACCTAAATCAACAATTTATCGGATCATCAAGAACTTCAAGAAGAGAGGTTCAATTGTTGTGAAGAACGCATCAGGGCACCCAACAAAGTTAGGCAATCGCCAGGACCATCTCTTAAAGTTGATTTAGGTGTGGGATCAGGGCACCACCAGTGCAGAGCTTACTAAGGAATGGTAGTAGGCATGTGTGAGTGCATCTGCATGGACAGAGAGGCAAAGACTTTTGGAGGAATGCCTGGTGTCAAGAAGGGCAACAAAGAAGCCACTTCTCCTCAGGACAAATATCAGGGACATACTGATATTCTGCAAAAGGTACAGGGATTAGAAGGCTGAAGACTGGAGTAAAGATATTTTCTGTGATGAATCCCTTTTCCGAATGTTTGGGTCATTCGGATAACACCTTGTCTGGAGAAGACAAGGTGAGCGCTACCATCAGTCCTGTGTCATGCCAAAGGTAAAGCATCCTGAGACCATTCATGTGTGGGGTTGCTTGTCAGCCAAGGGGAGTGGGCCCACTCACAATTTAGCCTAAGAACACAGCCATGAATAAAGAATGGTACCAACACATCTTCAGAACAACATCTCAGGATGTGGCCCAGATGTTAACTGACAGCATGCCAGGGCAGATTGCAGAGGTCTTGAAAAAAAAGGGTCAACACTGCAAATACTGACTTTTTGCATAAACCTAATGTAATTGTCAATAAAAGCCTTTGAATCTTATGAAATGCTTGTAGTTACGTCAGTATACCATAGTAACTACTGACAAAGAGATCTAAGAACACTGAAGCAACAAACTTTGTGGAGACCAATACTTGTAACATTCTCAAAACCTTTGACCACATCTGTACAGTTGTTTTCATCATGGTCTGGTATAGAAGATGGTCTCTTCATTGTAGTGCTAAAATCGGTCCAGTACTTCACTGAGGTTGGTTTTACACATGGAGAGATGCACATGAATATTTTTCAGTGCATCTCTCCACAGCAAAAGCCTGATGAAGCCTGCAGCATTATCTAGAGGCCTTCACATTGCAGCCATGCCCTGTTCATTGACCTACTGTTGGTCAGATGGGGACTGTATCAAAGCATAGCCATCAGAATGCTGAACACTTGAACTGTCTGACACCTAACTCTGACTGTCCTCAAGTGGGCACATACACTTAGGCAGAATCTCACCCA
>JACXGM010009142.1:17990-28063 GCA_016801145.1 Umbra pygmaea
ACATACATACATACATACATACATACATACATACATACATACATACATACATACATACATACATACATACATACATACATACATACATACATACATACATACATACATACATACATACATACATACATACATACATACATACATACATACATACATACATACATACATACATACATACATACATACATACATACATGTATGTATATACACACACATGAATTCCGTCATCCTACCAACAGACCTACAGTACACACACACAGGCAGGCACTGTGTAAATAGTTTTGTAAACACTCTCCAAATAATCTTTTTTTTACATTTACACTGCTTACATCATTACCCTCCCCTTTTTGTTTTTTAAACATTTCCCTTTGTGAAAAGAATCTCTCCCAAGGTACAAAAAGGAACAATGTTTATTATTAACAATTATATCAGTCCAACAGCAAACGCACAGAGGATAATCCAAGGCAGAATAATTATCAAACAGAACAGGGGTCAGGCCAGAATATCAATATCAATGGAAGGCAAAAGTACAAGGGATAATCCAAGGCAGAATCAAAAACAATCAAAGCAAAGGTCAAACCGGAATATCAACATAGTAATGGAATGCTCAGAATGGAGAAAATCAAATACTCACAATACCTCGCGAAAAGGCAATGGTGTGTGTGTGTGTCATATATAGGACTGGTTGAGAGCAGGTGAATGGAATTTGGTTGATTGAGTCCAGGTTATGGGAAATGTAGTTCTGAGGAGGCAAGACCAGGGAAGCTGTAGTTCACAGGGAACATGAACTGGGGAATGGGAATTGTAGTTCTGAGCAAACTAGGAAGGGGAAGATGTAGTTCTCTGGGAAGAGGAACTGAGAAACGTTACACTTGCTCTGTATCCTCCCTCCCCAAACATTAACAGAGGAAACACCATTAATATCAACAAAAACCTACTCAACTACATGCTGAATATACACCTGTATAATCTCCATGCAACAAGGTTTATAACAAAATGTTATTATTGATACAGTTATTATTTTCCTTTTTTATTATCTTAAATTGTTAAAATATTTTTCTTTTTTTAGCATTGTTAAAAAAGCAACGTGCTAGTGTGTATGTGTTGTTTGGTTTGTCTTTTGTACGATGTTGGATGCAACAATTCAAAGTTTGACAAATCTGACAATCACATGCTTTCATTGTGATTAAAGTGAAAGTTAACTAACACAATGATTGGGGATTTCACTGACAGCTTTGAAGGTAAAGTGAATCACTTGAATATGTAAAATGGCTGAGTTATCTTTTCCCTCTGTTTTCATTGAATTAGCTGAGTCATTCTTTCAACACACAGTATCCTCCCCGAACAGATATATTAGCCGATGAGTGTGCAATGTTGCCATTAACGATGTATGGTGGCTAGGTGCACAAAGAGCCCAATGAATCCTAGAAACCCACAGTAATATTATGACAGGTTATAACATTGTTCCTTAGTTTGGAGGGAGAAAAAGTTACTTATTAGGGTAGAGTTTACAACAAAAATATCATTCATTGTAAGAGGCTGTAAAGTACTTGAAATGTATTTTATTCATACTAAATATACCCTGCTCAAAAAAATAAAGGGAACACTTAAACAACACAATGTAACTCCAAGTCAATCACACTTCTGTGAAATCACACTGTCCACTCAGGAAGCAACACTGATTTACAGTCAATTTCACATGCTGTTGTGCAAATGGAACCGACAACAGGTGGAAATTATAGGCAATTAGCAAGACACCCCAAATAAAGGAGTGGTTCTGCAGGTGGTGACCACAGACCACTTCTCAGTTCCTATGCTTTCTGGCTGATGTTTAGGTCACTTTTGAAAGCTGGCAGTGCTTTCACTCTAGTGGTAGCATGAGACGGAGTCTAAACGGTCAGAAACAGACTCCATGAGGGTGGTATGAGGGCCCGACGTCCACAGGTGGGTGTTGTGCTTACAGCACAACACCATGCAGGACATTTGGCATTTGCCAGAGAACATCAAGATTGGCAAATCTACCCCTGGCGCCCTGTGCTCTTCAAAGATGAAAGCAGGTTCACACTGAGCAGACGTGACAGAGTCTGGAGATGCCATGGAGAACGTTCTGCTGCCGGCAACATCCTCCAGCATGACCAGTTTGGCGGTGGGTCAGTAATGGTGTGGGATGGCATTTCTTTGAGGGGCTGCACAGCCCTCCGTGTGCTCGCTAGAGGTAGGTTGACTGCTATTAGGTACCAAAATGAGATTCTCAGACCCCTTGTGAGACCATTTGCTGGTGTGGTTGGCCCTGGGTTCTTTCTAATGCAAGACAATGCCAGACCTTATGTGGCTAGAGTGTGTCAGCAGTTCCTGCAAGAGGAAGGCATTGATGCTATGGACTGGCCCGCCCGTTCCCCAGACCTGAATCCGATTGAGCACATCTGGGACATAATGTCTCGCTCTATCCACCAACGCCACGTTGCATCACAGACTGTCCAGGAGTTGCCGGATGCTTTAGTCCAGGTCTGGAAGTACATTCCTCAGGAGACCATCCCCCACCTCATCAGGAGCATGCCCAGGCATTGTAGGGAGGTCATATGGGCACATATAGCCAAACACAACTGAGACTCATTTTGACTTGTTTTAAGGACATTACATCAAAGGTGGATCAGCCTGTAGTGTGGTTTTCCACTTTGATTTTGAGTGTGACTCCATATCCAGACCTCCATGGGTTGATAAATTTGATTTCCATTGATAATTTTTGTGTGATTTTGTTGTCAGCACATTCAACTATGTAAAGATGAAAGTATTTCATACAATTAAATCATTCATTCAGATCTAGGGTGTGTTATCTTAGTGTTTATTTTTTCTTTATTTTTTTGAGCAGTGTATTTACTCTACTATAAAAGTCAGGCCTTAGAAAGGCCTTTGTATCCAATACCTGGCTTTTGTCATGTAACATATTAAAAAATTTGCAATGACTTAGATAGGTTAATATTCCAGTAAATTTGACCATGGGAAACCATGTAGCTAGCCTACTTTGTAATAACTGCAATTCTGGTTTGTTTGAATTTAGTCTGAATACTGACATGTTAGTGTGATTCAAAACAACAAGCCGCACAGTTGTTGATGTAAGCCAAAATCAAATGAGAAACAGAGGTTTCTCATTAGTCTAGAAATTAGGCTGGAAAATTGGCATATTTGGCCTCATTGCATGAAAGGCATCCACATGGCACCCTATTCCCTTGATAGTACACTACTTTATATCAGGGCCCAAAAGTGGAGCAAACGTGTGCCCAGAGTAGTTAATAATCAGATGCTTCTCTCTCAGTATGGTGGACCTATTGAGGGTTATTGTTTCTGGAACAGTGTGAAAGTAATGAGTACAGCCCTGACCATTAGAGCATGTTTTCCAAACAGTCCTCAAACACCAGCTTTGTTATTTCAAGACAATAGGCCACAACTGGGCCATTGCTTGCTATGTAATCTTTCTTCGGAAGGGTTATCACATTTGTATGTACTTCTTTTTTAATATGTTATAAATTATTTCATGTTCAATGAATACAGAGGTGAAAGGTAGGACAGTGTACTCAAAGAATGGTGGGCTAAATACAAACTGTTGCTGGCAGCAATCCATTGTACATGTGTTTCATAGGCTTTAGATTAGACTGCCAGGCCATCCGCTGGAAGGCCTCAAACATCATTTGATTAGAGAGGCAATATTCATTAAGTTCACCCTGGGAGCTGATTTCTTCCAGGCATCGTTTTTATATGTATTGAAACAGACTACTTCAAAAGCCTTTTGCTACATTGGCCTATATTTCTTTCTCTTCAAAATAATTATGAAGGAGGTCTTCTCAAGGAAAAAGTCTTGTTAGAATGACCTAATTAAGTAGGGGAAAATGTAGACTAGTAGCAAAACAATAGTGTCATGACAGCCTAGGGAACAATTTTTAAGCGCAAAGTACCAATGCTGTTTCATGCACGTGAATGTTCTTTATTCATGATTTATTTGTAGACGAAGATCTGAACAGGCTCTTGTTCTTTTAGTCATGGGTGACATTGTGAGCTACATTTAAAAGCCTCTGCTTCCATTCATGCTACATGAGGCAATGTTGATTCTTTGACTCATCACTCCTCACGGTCGATGACAACGTGGGGTGGAATCATGGGCATGTCAAAACTAAGACACAACTTTCTTCCGGCAAATGAGCAGACTATTTGGGCCAGTGAAGACACGGATGATGGTTAATTTAACATGTCCTCAGTTACAAGGCCTTTCATCTTAGCATACTTTATTAGATAATTCAAAAATCCTAACCTGTAAACAATGTATTTAACGTCATGTCCCAGGACAAAGCAATATTCCAGCTCAGGTAGCTCATTTTGTTAAATAAAACTCTTGATAAAGCAACTCAACATCCAGATATTAACAGGTCCAGGTCTGAAAGTTTGGTCAGAACTATAATAATTAATGTATTCATGTCATGACTGTCATGAGTTGTCTCTAAGTACTAGACCCAAGATACGCCCACTCTGTTTCTGATGTCATGTTCATCCTAGGAGGACTCTTGAAACATGCTTCAGGACCATGTGGTCCCTCCTACTGGGGAGTTTTTCCTAGCCACTCTGCATCACTTGTGTTGCTTGCTCTTGGTGGATTTGAGCTGGATGTCTGTCAAAGCACTTTGTGACAACTGCTGTTGTGAAAAGGGCTTTATAAAATACATTTGATTGATTAATGAGGATGGTATCAAATAGGAAACATAAAATATAAGCACTCTCTAAAGACAAGTTTTTATATACCTTCTGCTATCGTCTTAACATGAGGATCTGTACAAAGTCATGGGACTTGTTGCAGCTGCCATTTTGTGCCGTTGTTTTTCCATCACATCAGTATGGGACAGGGTGCAGGCCCACGTGGAGTTGCCACCTGGAGCAGATTTTGGTGGCAGTTGCAAATATTCAAATGAGAACTTTGAATTCTGAAGTGGAGGCGGGTTCCATGTGATTATATTGCATATTTATTGCATCCTGTTGTCGTATTACTGAGGTTACAGAGGCTCTTGGAGGTAACGGGAGAGGAGTGCAACAGACACCTCAAAAACCATATTGTATTTAATGGTCACATTACTTTTTGTTATTATTTTTATAACTAGAAATGTGGTCTATAGGATTAGTCCTGTAATTCCAGTGATGAACCAAATTCACAAGAATTGTCTGTGTATATTTAATTAGAATATCTGGTGGTGGTAATTAACTTTTCGGTAACACTTTATTTTGAGAGTCCATCTCTAGATGCTCTACTTACCCCTACCCTTAAAACACACAATTAGTTGCTTATCAACAGATGGTTTGTTGATAGTTTGTTGATAGTCATATCATCAACAAACTATCTGTAGACCACATACAGATGGAATGTCAGACTCTCCAAATAAAGTGTAACCAACTTTTCTTTCTGCAATTAAACCAAAATAAATTAGGGTTACAATAATTTTGACTATCCAAATAAATTGGGTATTAAATTAATTAAAAACAACAACTCTCTGGGCCTATAAATTGGTTGGTATTTTAAAAGTATTTTTCCATATAATAGACACATTAAATAATAGGTATACTTTATCTAATTCAAGTATGCGCTCAGCTTATAATGCTTTAAAGTGTATTGAATAAGTAAATATTACAAACGATGCCACAGGGGCAATATTATGTAATCATATTAACAGAGCATCATCAATGTAACAAGACTTGACCCTTCACAGATTCTGTGGTTAAGCTCCAACTGTTGGCTTTTATTTCACATGCAAACACAACCAATGTTCAAATGTAGCTTGTCGACTATAAACAGCAAATTTGTTTTATTTGTTTCATGTAGCTTGTTCTAGACCAGTTACCTGTATGCAAAGTTTTGTAATAGCACTTTGGAGAGCAGTGCTTGTTTGCAACTGCATATCATTCCCACGAATATTGTAAAATATTGTAAAATGCAAAATTGGGTCTAGCTAGCGATTCAAGGACTGGAGCCAAGACAAGCGACTTAGCCCACTACGTCATACGGACCCCGCTTTTTAGGTAAAGATTTGCTAATAGATACCATATCTTACAGTATGTATCAATGGAGGCCAGCGAACCCGAATTGAGAAGGAAGGGCTCATATTAATGTCTGGACTGGAGTAAATGGAAGGGTTTCTCACACTGGGTTTAATGTGTTTAACTCCATACCATTTACTCCAGTTCAGACAATAATATTAGCCCATCCTCCTCAATTAAGCTTCACCAGCCTCCACTGGTATGTATAATATAATGTAGGTGTAATCTGTCAAAACAAATCTGTGAAAATAAAATGTCTGGTGACTTTACACATCTTTTTGGTTCTAAACAAGCACATAGAGATGATCTTTTGATATGTATCCAATTAAATCCATAGAGAGCCTATTCCATTATGTATCACATGGATTAAGTACCAGTCAAAGCCATCTCCCATTCCCCCATGCTGAGAACCACTGGCCTAAGATGACAGACTGTGACAGACCCGTGGCCTCAGCAATTCATTAGTCAACTCGTACAGGCATTAATCAGACAGGCACCTCGCAAGAAAATATGTAATTTTTGCTATAAAATCTCAGCCGTCCAAGAGCCCAACAACAAAACAATCGACCAGCTGACTAATTGGGGTCAGACCTAGTGTGTTTGTGTCTACATGACAGACACTGCACGCATTACCTACCACATTCCAACCCTACCCCCACTCTTTTTTATTACTAGGGGAGGTGATTGTGTGTGTGTCTCTTTATCTACACACACACAGACACAAGTGCATACACAACTGCAGGATGGCTGTAGTAAATCTGCAGGCACTCTGGATCAAGCTGGGGAGTGGGACCCATAACTCCCCCAGAGGTGTTCATTAATCAAGGCGCAAATTAAGCACCCTCCCAGATAAAACTGCTAAGATTGCTAACATTCCCTTCTAACCTGTCCTGTTCGTGTCATTTCACTCCCCACACCTCCTTATCAATGAATAATTCATCCTGTAGGCTGTTATGTGGCTCTCCTGTATATTGTGATAGCACTATTTGATACACTTGGACACAACCAAAAACATTTAGGATATTCTAAACGCAATTTAATGTAATGAGTTATGTGAATTAAAGCTGCTTTTGAAAGTGGCAAGACCAGATGTTCAGATTGACAGGTGTTTCAAAAACAATTGATCATAGCCAATGCCTGTATAGGTTAGACATCTGTTTACAGGGAATCAACTCTGAGTTTTAATCCAGACAATTCAGATGGTTAGAAAAGAATTTGAGGATCAATTGTTCTTTGTCTTTTCTGATTACTGCCTGCTGTGGTAAGATACACTGTCTCTTTCTCCCTCGAGAACACATATTGCAAGCTCTCTCACAGGCTAGGATTTCTGTCTCTCTCCCTCTCATACAGCCTGGAATAATGCTTTGATAATGTCACTACTACAGTATCTTGTTATTTAAGCTGTATGGCTTCCATAAAAGACTCATTAATTTTACAATGTGAAGTAAATCAGTTTGTTTTTATTAAATTCTCAGATTTATACTAATTTATATTCATTGCTTCCTTTTTTCTTTATCAGTCAGTATTTAAAATGCCTTGATCATAAACGTAGATAATGTTACATGGGTCACATCTAAGGTATATATTATATACACTAACTATCTCTTTCAGTGTTCTTGGCATATCTGGTAAAGATTAGCAAAAAAAGCAATGAAAATGTCATCAGCTTGGTCTTACAAAATAATACATTAGAATAGAAAATTATATGTGTCTTACCTTTTGCTCAAGGACGCTCTTCACTGGGATTTAAGTTAAGGGATTTAGATGGTCTTTAGTTCGTTAGCTAGAAGGAATGCTTTGGAATATTGTCCTGCTGGAAGAACTAACGATGAGCCAGCTGTAGGTTCCTGGAGGGGGCAGACAGATTTTGTTGTAGGTCAGTTTGGATCTCCACTTTACTGTAAGAATGTGAAATGTCAGAATAATAGCAGAGATAATGATTTATGTCAGGTTTCATTTCATTCATCACATTCCCAGTGGATCAAAAGTTTACATACACTCAATAAGCAAAAAGTACAATCTGTCCCCATGTGCAGTAGCAAACTGTAGTCTCGTTCGCAGTTTAGGAGCAGTGGCTTCTTCCTTCCTGAGCAGCCTTTCAGGTTATGTGGATATATGACTTGTTTTACTGAGGATATTTAATACATGTACCTGATTCCTCGTCTTCTCAAGGTCTTTGCTGTGGTTTTGGGATTGATTTGAACTTTTCCCACCAAAGTACGTTCAACTCTAGGAGGATGAGCACGTCTCCTTCTTAAGTGGTATGACGGCAGCATGTCCCGTAGTGTTCATACTTGCGTACTATTGCTTGTATGAATGAACTTAGTGGTAACTTTAGGTGTTTGAACCAGACGTGTGGAGGTCTACAATTTGTTTTCAGAGGTCTAGGTGGATTTCTTTTGATATTCCCATGATGTCCTGTAAAGAGGCACTGTTTTTGAAGGTAGGCAATGAAATTAATCCACAGGTACAACTTTAATTGATTCAAATTATGCCTGTCAGCATCTAAAGCCATGTAATATTACTGGAATATAATTACTGGAATTGTGATCTAGTGAATTATTATGCACAAAGTAGATCTCCTAACTGACTTGCCAAAACTAGAGCTTGTTAACATGACATCTGTGAAGTGGTTGACAAATGAGTTTCAATGATTTCAACCTACACTGTGTGCACAATTATAAGGCAAGTTATTTTTATTATTGAACTACTACGGTGCACCTGGTCAATCCAAAATGTAAACACACATCAAACCTTGGCTTTCTTTGGAGATTATCTATGTGTGCACAAATGTTGGGCATGTATTAGTGTGCAGACAAATTATGCAACTAAATGAATTAAGTGATTTGAACGTTTCCTTTTTGTTAAAAACCAAGCAGAGAACAACACTCAAGCCTTCATATGTAAAAAAAGATGTTGTCGCCGTCTTGCTGACTCGATTGTGCAAAAGCGTGATATATCCAATTGCGCCGAGAGGCATTTGAGCCGTGTCCATTGGTGACGCCCCTTTGGATATGGGCTGTGAATGAACCTTGCCCAGACTCGATTTTCATCTGTTTAACTGAGAATAGTAAAAAAACAACTCAAAATGTACAAATAAACATTTCTGACATTTTAAAAAAAATCTGTGACCAATATAGCCACAATTCTTTTCAATAACGGTCATAAGCATTCCATTCATGGAGTCTATCAGTTTCTTGATCTGTTGACAATCAAGGTTTTGTGCAGTAGCAACCACAGTCTCCCAGACACTGTTCAGTGAGTTGTTCAGTGAGTTGTTCAGTGAGTTGTTCAGTGAGTTGTTCAGTGAGTTGTACAGTTTTTCTTCACTGTAAATCGACTGTTTAACATGCGACCACATGTTCTCTTTACTGGCTAGCCACACAGTGGTGTACTTCGATGCATGTGATGGAGCACTCTCCTGCATAAAAATCATGGTCTTCTAAAAAGATGTAGACATTTTCCTGTACCACTGCTTGAAGAAAGTCCCATCCATCCATTTTCATCCGCTTATCCGTGATCGGGTCGCGGGGGCAGCAGCTCCAGCAGGGGACCCCAAACGTCCTTTTCCCGAGCCACATTAACCAGCTCTGACTGGGGGATCCCGAGGCGTTCCCAGGCCAGGTTCGAGATATAATCTCGCCACCTAGTCCTGGGTCTTCCCCGAGGCCTCCTCCCAGCTGGACGTGCCTGGAACACCTCCCTAGGGAGGCGCCCAGGGGGCATCCTTACCAGATGCCCAAACCACCTCAACTGGCTCCTTTCGACGCAAAGGAGCAGCGGCTCTACTCTGAGATCCTCGCGGATGACTGAGCTTCTCACCCTATCTCTAAGGGAGATGCCCGCCACCCTCCTGAGGAAACCCATTTCGGCCGCTTGTACCCTGGATCTCGTTCTTTCGGTCATGACCCAGCCTTCATGACCATAGGTGAGGGTAGGAACAAAAACTGCCCGGTAGATTGAGAGCTTTGCCTTCTGGCTCAGCTCTCTTTTCGTCACAA
>JACXGM010009143.1:0-27973 GCA_016801145.1 Umbra pygmaea
GAGCCCCCGCTCGCTTCCCTCGTTTCTTCTTCCTGCGACGCCTGCGTGTGAGTAAACAGGTCGTCGACGGCGGGATATTCCAGTTGCAGCAATTACTCCGGTAAGTGGAAAAAAAGTCTGTATCCAGTGAATTACGTATATCCAAAAGTGCTAGTCGGTCATACTGTATGAGCGACAGTGCAGGAGGTGCAGAAATAAATAAACTGCATAGAGTGAACGGAGCCATCGTCCATGCGACCATTCTCTACGGCGCACGAAAGCAAAAAAAAAAAAAAAAAAAAAACTAACTCCTGGAGTTACTGAGTCAGTGGCTCCTGTTCCCCTGACTCCATGTATAGGTTTTGGTTGTTGACTTGGACTGTTCTCGTCATCATTTCCAACCAATAGATCATCTGCTTTCTCTGGTAACAACACACACCAGATCTCCATTCTCACATTAGCCCTGTATTAATGTTCCTGGTGGTATGTTGTCACCTGTTGTTCATTGATGTCATGTGCATTTGTTTTTTATATACGTAGAACTTTTGCCTCCTTGTATTCCATTTGTTTTGGTACAGTGTTAAAAATGTTCTCACTAAAACCTTTTCTTTTTCTTCGCATCTGTCTCAGATCATCTTCTTCCTCAACGTCATGACATACACTAGGTCATGTTAGGTTGTGGTGTGATTGCTCTAAGCTCAAAAAGGAAAACTCTTCAAACGATACAGCCAATGCTGGAAGAAACAGATTATTCATCCTCAGCCAATGGAACCACTTGGGAACGTGTAGGCTACTGTGCTCATTTGCATAGTGACATCAAGAGAGGAGTGTGATTATCCCCTCAAACATCAATAAGGAACTAGTGTAGCTGTTAGAAAGAACATTACACAGTGTAGTATATTGTTGTTGTGGTCCTCTGTGGTCGACCTGGTTCTGCGCTCTGTCTGAAGGTGCAGGCTGGTGGCCAGCACACAGATGGCAGGGTGGGAGGACAAGCTGTTACTTCTGTGTTAAATGAATTATAAATGTGCTCCCAGCCCTACAGCCATGTTTTACTAGGCTCACATTAATTTGGAAACTTGTTGACTACGCATTCTGGGATTCTCAGGGGGGGTTTTGAATTGTTTTTCAAAACAGAGAGCCACGTGTGTGATTCAGGATTCCCTGAGGGATCGTTTCATCATCCAATGAATAACCTTTGGGGAATTTAACTACCCTGGTCTCATTAGAGAAAATTAGTGGTGGAGAAAGTTGTACACTTTGAAAAGAGGTGCAATTAAAAACCTAAAAGTGTTTCTTCAGCTGTTCCTATAAGAGAACTCTCTGGTGAAACATTTTGTGTTCTTTTTAGAACACTTTTTGGAACCAGTTCCACAAATGGTTGTGCACGAAAGCCAAAAAATTCTATGAAGGATCCAAAATGGTTTTACCATTGCCCAGAAATTGTTTAATCAGAGTCAAATCTATTTGAAATAAGACTGCAGTTGATGGTCTCATTGTGGTTGTGTGGATATAGTCTCATATTGTTTTTTAGTTTGTTTTCCCATATAGTACTCTTTTTCTTTCACCAGAGAGACTTCTAGACAGAGTGTATTGGGTTGTTTTCAAACCTCTCTGTGGGGACCCTCAGCCATTTCACAATTTTGGTGTACCAGTGCCCAGATCTACTTAAAGGTACAATATGTAGTTTTCCAAAACAATACCAAAAGACATACTTTGCATTAATATATATTTCTTAGTTGTGTACTTGCATTATCCTAAATGTTTCCAACCGTTTCACCAAAGAACTACGTAGAACTAGTATAATAATTGTACGAGGGCGTAACTCACTGAGGAGATGAGCCATGTAGTGCGCCCTGTTGCCTTGTTCCAATGCTGCAGTTTAGAAAATTAAAGATGCGTCCCAGCCGGCCACCGGGCTACCATATTCAGAACAAACATCCTGGCATTACATAAGATCTGAACGTTGATTGAATTAAAGGTTTTGCGATTGATAAATGCGTAATCATTCATGGATGGTGGCTAAAGATGCAGTACAATCAATCGCCCAATTCTCCCCAATTGGAAACCCAGCAATCTCATAAAACTGTATTTTAATCATAGTTTAAAAATTCCAGACAGAAAGGGACTTCATAGCTGCTAAAACTGCTGGGATACTTCGACTATTGTTGGCTGTGATATATATAGCAGACCTGTCCCTGATCTCCCAATGTAGAGAGCGCTAATTAAGGTCCTTCAGATCTGCCATCGCTTCGACTACAGGACTGTCAAATCGCTTGTTTAAATAATATATATATATATATATATATTATTTGATTCAATTTGTTGTTTGCCTAATTTCTGCCATCATGTTATAGGCCTCCGCGAAGTGAAAGGGAAAACATAAACCACTTAATAGCAATGTGCTGTAAATATATAATTCGTAATTCTGAAATGTAATTTGCAATATGGGGTAGTTGCGATGCAGACATATTCATCAATGATTGCTGGTTCAACAATTCACTGAACCGGGTGGTTATACCATGAACACCACTAGTCACACTAGAGAATTTGCGTACACGAAGTCAGACCAGACGTGAGATTTTATCGCTACCTACGATCACGTTCAAATTGATAAATCCCTTGCCTTGCGTAGGAATCGGCGTACGCCCGTCGTACGCCTGTTTTAGGTCATACGCACGTTTCATAAATGAGGGCCAATGTTTCCACCGTACCAATATTAGACATGTAGGTAAGTTATATACATACAGTGCATCCGGAAAGTATTCGCAGCGCTTCACTTATTCCACATTTTGCTGTTACACCCTTATTCCAAAATTGATTAAATTCATTATTTCCCTTAAAAATTCTCAAAACAATACCCCATAATGACAATGTGAAAGAAGTATGTTTGAAATCCAGGCACCTGTATACGGCCATATATTATAATTCCGTATAGGAATAGTTACCTTTTATTATTAATTTTTTTTTTTACAGGAATTTCAGCAAAAATAAAGAACAGTACAAACACTATGCAGTGCAGTATAAATGCATTTTTACTTTGTTGCCACCCCACTACCCATCCCAACCCTCCCACCTCCCCCAAATCCCCCCCACAAAAAACATAAACAATACAAGGTATACAATACATACATACATAAACAAAAAATAGATTACACTTGATGGACTAGGAACATTGTGTAGTTTATATCAGATCTGAGGGGATGGAGACTAGTTACCTATCTTCATTTGTAATGAGTATCATAACTTTTGCATTTCCCAAACTCATTAACGTAACCTGATTACTTTCCATTACTTTGAGATTACTTTAAAAAGCTAGTTTATTACCAGTGGAATGGCATAGCATGAAGTGTGTTTACATAACCTTGTTTAAGCCCCCCCAAATAGTGTTGCAATATGACATACAGTATATAGAAACTTCATATATAATATACAGTATATAGAAACTTCATATATAATATACAGTATATAGAAACTTCATATATAATATAAAGTATATAGAAACTTCATATATAATATACAGTATACAGAAACTTCACACCAATGTATTTCAATAAGAACATTATAGGTGTACAGCAAGTGGTAGTGTACCAACAGAAAAAAAGACAGTGGGTCCAGAACTGGCTGTTAACAATGTAATGTACAATATTATATAATATTTTGTATTTATGTTTTGACAAATGCATATAGCGAATTTTATAGATTACCACCAAAAACTGCAGTTTGGGAACATGAACCAATTATGCAATTCACTTATCATTGGAACTAGATGACAGAGATACAGTATAACTTAACACAAGTTACATAGCTATTTATTATAGCTGAAGCTGTCATTCAGAATGCTTTACGTTGGTGATACATTTTTCAATAGACAATCAACTACATGTACTCCCAAACGTAAATGTATCTAAAAGTAATTCTGAATTATTTAGTATCTGTAATCCGATCACAATTGTTTTGCCAGTAACGTAAATGATTAAAGTTATAATCACTGTAATCAGATTACTTGTGATCAGTTACTCCCCAAACCATTGTGGTAGATAGCTGCATTGAGTAAGGAACACCTGTTTTAATAATGACCCTCTGTAAATCAGCTGCTTTAATTGCAATATCATCAGTCTGAACTTTTTAATTTTTAAGCCCCTACAGAAATTAATTTCACCTACTGTTGACTGAAAAATTACAAACACCCGTTTTTTTTTATCCGGAAGTTGTACATGAACTCTATATTTTACACCCAAAAAAATAATAATTCCGGTTACATATTTCAGTGCGATTCGGGAAAACACAAATTTTACCTACTTTGGAGATAGTGACAAACATATTTACATATCTGAATTGAAAAGTGAATGAGAAAAGTGTTTATTTAAAGGGCCGTCTGAATTGTCTTTCACGTAAATTATTGCAAAACCGCGAAAGGTAATGTAATGACCCTATTATCATTACGATATGAAACTAGCTAGTTACCAATGGTTTGACTTGTAAAAAGAATGTGGGTTGGCTAAAGTTCCATGTTAGCTGCCTTTTGCCCCATGTGCTGGTTTAATCTGGTCGAAATGAAAGTTCTCATTACTGGCTACAGTGTTGCCAATTATTTTCAATGGAAAGTAGCTAAAGCCTGCTCAAAAAGTCTCCAAATGTCGCTAGATGACATCATACGCTAATTAACATATTTGTGACGTCATCAAGTCCACTGAAATTCTGCACACAACAGAAACAGGAATGAAGAGCTGTTGAAAAATATCTTGTGATTTAAGTGCATGAAACCAATAAACTGTCAAATTAAACTCTATAAATTTAAAACAAAAGGGAGCAAACAATAAAGATTACTGATAGGTCCTTGACAATGCTGTTTCCCCTGCTCACCTCTCTCTCTCGTTGTTGCACTGAATGGACTAGACGGAGAGAGAGATGTGCCTCCGAGACCAGGCAGGAAAGCCAATGCAGACCATGAATTGTTTTTGTGCAGTGATTTATTTTAGACCAGAGATGGGCATAAATACAGTAATAGATTACTTTTCTGGGTTGGGCTAAATTCACAACTTTTGGGAAGTTCCTCAGTATGACAACAATGACCAGGTAAAAAAAGTTAATATCTTATCAGTGAGCTATGAAAAATGAAAACCTTCAATTGGAACAAGGGGAAACATTCTAAAATTAAAGAACTTTATTTACCAGGTCATTAATGGCTTACTGAGGAACTTCCCAAAAGTTGTGAATTTAGCCCAACCCAGAAAAGTAATATATTACTGTACTTATGCCCATCTCTGTTTTAGACAAAGAACACGTTACATTTTACATTTTGAACGGGATCAGCCAGCCGGGCTTCCCGCATGCGCGATACATTTTCAGTCTGGTCGGGGAGGGGTTAACATCTCCTGCTCTGACTGGCTGCAGCTGGGACGAACTGCTGCGCGGACTGGGGCGCCTGTGAGTGCTTTCAGATGGGGTAGGGGCTCAATGCAGCACCCGCTGCTCGTTGAGAAGTGTGAGAACGAGTCTCCAAAAGTTGCCAATAACACCACAAAAAGTCGTTAAATTTGTCGCTAGTCGCTTTTTAAAATAAAATTCACTAAAGACGTGTGAAAAGTCGCTACATCTAGCAACAAAATCGGTAAGTTGGCAACACTGACTGGCTAAAGTATGGATAGCTACAGTAGCGAGCCAGCTGATTTTTACCATCCATATCCATTGTCTTCTTTCGTGCTGAAGTCCAATCGAGGCTACTATTGTAAAGGGTAAAGCATGAAATGGATTTATTGGCTTTTTCTATAGAACGTGAGTGGAATGGATTTAGAATATGGACTTACCAGGCTTTTGAAGAAATGCAATGCCTGGTACAGTAGTTTTTTTAAATATTTAGATTATTTTAGACAAATGAATTAGCCTACTCTAGGAATGAATCCTCACTATTCAAATGTAGGCATTCCAGAAGGCCATTTTGTCTAGAAAAGGAACAGAAATGTTTTTTGCTTAAAATTAGTATAGGGAATGGTGTTCCGGATCATTCCGGCCCAAGTCAAGTACTGGACAGCATCAATGATAAGGTTTAGGGTTGGGTGTTATGGCTAGGTTAAGCTTAGGAACAAGGTTAGTTATTGAGTTTACAGTACAGGAATTAAGGGATACATAAAATGAGATTTTTTATAGAAAAACCAATGTGTGTGTGTGGTATGTGACATCAATGTGCAGACGTTCTATGACTGATACTGTTTTTCGTCATATGTTATTCAAAGGCAGTCTTTGAATAACACAGTAATTTTATTAGGAGGACTTGTTCATTATCTTTCAGTGAGATTGATATACTGTATGTATACTCTGGAAAAAAATATGAAAACAATTAAAATTTTTGGAACCATCTTTAATGAGCTGATATTTTCCTTACACACAACAGTATTTCTTTTGATGGACACTTGTTTGTTTATATCCATGTTAGTTAGCATTTCTCCTTTTTATACAATAGATTAGCAAAACATTTGTCACAAGTGTGAGATATCAAGGAAATGCGTAAACAGCATGACCATTACAAAGAGACACTATCGGCCCTATTTTAATGGCGTGAAGCGCATGGCGCAAGTGCGCCTTGGGCGTGTCTAAATCCACTTTTGCTAGTTTGACATAAAAGGTTCCATGCACCGGGCGCATGGTCTAAAAGGGTTGTACTAAGTGTTTTCATTAATTCATGGGTGTGTTTTGGGCGTAAATGCAATAAACCAATGAGAGATTCATCTCCCATTCCCTATTAGAGCCAGGCGCGTTTGTACCTTTCGCGCATTGCTATTATGAGGGTGGATTTGCACCGTAATATTTTTATTTGTAAACTTTTGCATGTTCGTGTGCTGCTGCGCTTCCTTGTGTGTGTGCAACAAGCATAGTGTGCATGCGCTGTGCCTATGCCATAGGTGCATTTGACTAATCTGCTGTTAAAATAACTATGACGTGCTGGGCCATTGACTTTAGACCAGGTTTTTGTTTGTCAATGGCGCGATTACTTTCCGATGCCTCAAGATAGCAATACACTTAGAATTATCCTGAACACACCTCCCTGTTAGACCAGCACACCCATGGGCGCAAATATGGGCACAGGTGCATTTGCTATTTAAACAATGCGGGCGGCTGACGGGAAATTGACGGGAAAACTGCGTCGGTCTTAAACTAGCAAAGACACTTGCGTTCAGACTTTGCGCTGCATTGCGCCGGGTGCAAGATAGGGCTCCTTGTGTGGAGGACAATAACAGGGCACTCTATTGTACAATAAAATGTATTGTCTTTTCACAAACCACAATGTAAGAAATGTCTCAAACTTGACGAATGTCCACCAGAACCTTCTCTACCATAAGCCCCCATCCATGTCATTTTTTCACTTGCAGGATCGCCTGAGGACAGTTAGCCAGCAGCAGATGAGGCTGTGGGTATACACAACTGAATCATTTCTGCACAAACATTCGGAAACCATCTCAATTCATCTAATTTGCTGTAATCCTGGTTTTAACCAGGCAGATGGCGGTTGTATGGCATTGCATGAGCAAGTGGTTTTCTGATGTGAACATTGCAAACAGTATGCCCCACGATATTCGCAGGCATAATCTACGGACGATGAATTCAATTTTGGGTGAAGACATTTTATCAATGCAAATATGAATGCACAGAGATACCTGTTGTGCCATTCGTGTGCTGGCATCCCCTTATATTTCAGCTTGTAAATGCACAGGCACAGTCCCATGGCACAAGGACCCTGGAGGCAAAAACATTTTCATAATAGCCTGCATACTTACCAGACATCTCATCTAGTAAATATGCATTCTGCAACATTATAGGCTCTAATTCTAAAGCCTATATATGTAGGTGTTGTCGAGCTATACTGGGTGCCTGATTTGTACTCTCTTTGTTTCTCTGAGGTGTCTACAGTAGGTTAGTATCTCTCTCTTTCCCTGTGAGTGTTGGGCCTACCCTGAAACCTGGACGTCACTGAGGCAGAAATGCCATTGTTTCCAATGGACTCAATTATGACAGTATGGTATTTTATACCTAGGGAACAATTACAGTTTTCAAGCAGATTAAATGTCTATACGTCTTTCTGATAAGTCTTTATCAGAAAGGTAAGACAATTGAAATGCCAATCGGCGGCAGAGTATAAAACATGTTTTTAGTAAGAATGGATTGTGTGTCTGAGTTACCAATCTGTTGGCTCACTCACGGGACAGGTAAGAATAACGACATGGAGGCAGTAATGCGTGACAGGATTTGTATTACCATTAGTGGGGTATTTTTCTCCCTTCTTTTAACCTTGAGTATTTCTCTTTCCGACTCTTAACAAACAAAACAAGTGACTCACAGGTCCCAATAACAAATGTTATTCCTAATATAACATAAATGGCAGGGGAATTGTCTGCCAGGCCTATATGTCATGTAGGGGGAGCTATAAATGGATAAAATGTCTATATGCTGTATGTCTGTGAGGGGGGGAAGTTGTGCAGATTCATTGACACTGTTGGGAACATTGCACCAATTGGACTGAGGGGTGGCTGGTGGGAGGAAGGCTTCCCATGGGACTTGGCCAGGATTAGCTAATAGTCATGAGAAGGACTAATTAAGAGGATGGCCAGGACCGAGGGAAAGGGAGCAATGGGTGCAGAGGACGGGCAGGATGGCGAAGCCGGACAAGTGTCAATAGGACGAGCTGCAGCGACATCGAACCATGACTATACTCAACGCTTGCTAAGTATAATCAAAGGAACGTGATTATTTTGTACTTGTATCGTCAGAGTGTGTTACTGGCACCTGATCATATCGTATGGATTATTGAACCAAGGCGTGATGGGGTGACGGGTGGGTTGTGTCGCTCACTTACTGCATTCGCTTCCTTAGGTGTCGGGAAGGAGACGGCCCAGAAGTATATCGGTGAAGGACGTGGGAGTGATGGAAAGATTGGAACCTACAAGTGGTAGGAGTACACAGATTTGTAAAATGTGGTAACCCCCATTTCATCTGTTGAGTTGTTGGACATTTTTATCTGTACTGGACGAGGGGGGAGAAGCCGCATCCAGTACAGGGTATTTTAACCCCAATATAATGTATATATGTATAATGTGTTTGTATCCCCGGGAGGCTCATAACTGTCTGGCAGGGTAGGGCTAAGAGAGGTAGCCTGTCCGGTCATGAGGGCATGAGGAAGGAGTACATTGTATGAATATATTTACCGGGCATAGCATGTAGCTCCCCTTATTGCTGTGTGTGTTACAGTGTAATCAATGTCCTGACTTGATATATTTATTTAGAACATATGAGGTGTCTGCCATGGGGTTGCTGTGAATATCTATGCACGCAGGGTTATGGACATGGTTGCTGGAAAGTAGGATGGGTCATTCCCTGTGGGGGGGGGGGGGTATTGCAGTGGATATAGAAGCTAAGGAAGACACATGGTCCATTCATTGATGCAGGAATAATGTCTCTCCCTTGGCAATGTGTGAATTTTAGTGAAGCCAATGTTTGCCCATTATATATGTGAATAAGTACCCTAGAATAAAGGGTGTTTGGGAAGATTGCTGTGAATACGCCTGCACCCTTGTGAATGTGACCTGAGTCTAGGAGAGGGGATTACCCCCCCCCCTTCCCCCGGGAGTCACATTATAGAAGGGGAAGAGGGTAGAGTGCTGCGGCTACTTCCCCGTCAGTACACTGAATGTGTAATTACTGGGTGCCACTTCTGTATATTTTATGAATTATAATAAAGTAAGTTTGTAAACTCTTCCCTGTTGTCTTTGCGTCTGAGAGATCTGGCCTGCAGGAATATTAGGCTGTGACATATACACTTGTCACATTCCCAACACAACAACCCCCTGACTCAGCTCATGGTGCCCTAATGTAGGTAGCATCTACTGCATCGCGGATAATGAGAGGAAGGCAGGCTGCTGTCTGATCAATTGACCTGCCATAATATGCTCCATGTAAGGACACTCATCTTCAGCTTCTTCATATCGACTTGACCAGTATTTCACTCTTCACCTTCACTTCTCTCTCGTGTTCACCACATGCTCTTTAGAGAGCATCGTCCTCACTCTCCAGACCTTAAATAGGGACAAAGACAACTCATTAGTGTGCCCAACTGAGCTGATTGAGCGTACCTGGACACATCCTCCCCCCAGACAGCTCAGATGGATCCCTCTGTCGCTGGCTGTTTCTCAACCGTCCACAGTTACATTTGCAATCAAAATTTTTCAACCCCCATTGCAAATCGTGTTTATAGTAAACATGTACAGACTGTTAGCTGTTTGAAATGAACAAATCAAACAAAAGCAATTTAAATAGCTCAACACAATGAATGCTTCAAGTGAATTCCCCAAATCCACCTGACACAACTCATAATGACTTCTCCAGTCTCAAATGTATTTATACATGCACAACAGGTGTTGTCTCAAGCACACCTGATGCAACCAATCAAGGCCTTCATTAGTTGCACCAGGTGTGCTTGAGCTAGAACAAATGAAATATTTGTAATGGCCAGGGGTTTGTTGACTGCACGTTAGAAACATGGCTAAGACAAAAGAATGGTCCAAAAGGTTAAGAGAAGGGATCATTGCCCTTCACAAACAAGAAACAGGATACAAAAGGTTAGCAAATGAGTATTCCCAGAGACACCGTTGGAAGGGAACAGTGAAAAAACAGTATATATGGAGTGCTTCTTGGGTGTGGAAAAAGTATGTCCCCCTGGTGCTCATCAGTTAGAGGATCCAAGTATAAGATAGAAAAAAGAGAATGCTGAGGCACTCAAGAGGGTAAATTTAAAAAGCCTTTAATATTTCTTGGCTAAATCATTAAAAACAAGTCCTACGCGTTTCAGCCATTGAGGCCTTCATCAGGGCAAATCTAAAATGTTTGCCATTAAGCTATATCTTATAGCTCATTGGTTAGTAGTCATGTGATCAATAGGTAGTCAGATGGTGGGTGTGAACAAATATTATCACATGACAAAACATTTAAAACAGTAACCCAGTCTTCCCTTTATCTGGAAATAATAGTAAGCCTAAGTGATACTGATATTAATATCATAACACAAAACAACTGCACAGAGGAAAGCACAAGAGCAAAAGGGACACCGCAGAAAATCAACACCCAATGATATTTACATCATTAAGGGAACAGTGGTTACATTACCTGGACTAGGCAGAAAAAGGAAGTAATCAATGGCGGCAAAAAGATTTCTAAGATGGCAGGTTGTGAAAAACACTTGAGTGACTGCTAAAGACCTGCAGCAAGACTTGGTGGCAACTGGAACTGAGGTCTCAGTGATCCCAGTAAGGCACATACTAAATACAGAAGGTTTCCATGCCAGAACTCTAAGAAGTACCAATACTGACCCGAAAGCACAAAAAAATTTGACTCCAATATGTTAAAAAACATATAAAGAAGCCTCAGAGGTTTTGGGATTCTGTTCTTTGGGGTGATGGAACAAAATTGAACTTTTTTGGTGCAATGGATCTGCAGTATGTCCGGAGAAAAACAAATGAAGCATATGCTGAAAAAAAACACTCTGCCCACAGTCAAGCAGTGTGGGGGCTCAGTGATGCTCTGGGGCTGCTTTGCCTGACCTTGTACAATGTATTTTAATGTGAAAGATTTAGCTTTGTGATGACGGCAACATTGTGTTGAAGGTCGAGCTGTAGTCAATGAACAACATCCTCACGTATGTGTTTATATTGTCCAGGTGAGTGAGTGTAATGTGTATTGCTGTGGTAATGGCATTGTCTGTGGATCTGTCATGGCAGTAGGCAAATTGAAGAGGCTCAAATGTGTCAGGAAGGGAGGAAACAATGTGATCTTTAACTCACATCTCGTATCACGCCATAATGACAGAGGTGATTGCTAGAGGATGGTAGTCATTCAGCTCCATCACCTTCCCTTTCTTGGAAACCGGGATTAGGGTAAGTTTTAAAACACAGTAGAACAATGGCCTGTACAAGGGAGATATTGAAGATGTCAGTGAATACTGCCACAAGTTGCTTTGCAGACACTTTGAGCGTGTGGCTAGAGAGGCAATCTGTTACAGCCCTGTGTGGGTATAACATGCTTGAAGCAGTTGCACACATACTCTATGGTGACCTCCATGATAGGGCCCTCGTTATGAGGATGGACAGCACAGAGCCGACAAACCTAGGAGCAGAGGGTAAATGTAAACACAGGGATGAGTAGCTTGTTCGCCAGCTGCATATCCATGAATTTCCCCCTGCACCAGATGGGAATAGGTCGTAAGGAGAACAACGACCTGGGTAGATCTGCGCCTACCTGATTAACAGATGGGAAGGTCCCGGAAGGTCACTGTATAGGCTCGGTTTGGGGTCTGGTATGGGGGCACTGTGCCAGAACGTCTATGCACCCATAGTTGACTGTCCAGATGGATTGCCATGTTGATGAGCTTATCGAGGGGACAAGGCGTTATCCCTACAGGCCATTTCCATCTGGATGTCCTCTCGGAGACCGCTGCAGAACACGGTGAAGAGCGCAGCCTCACACCTGTCTGCTGCTGTCCGGAAGGGGAGGGCATACTTTGCTACCATCTGGGAACCCTGCCAGATATGTAGCAGGTGCTCCCCCTCCTCACCTGCATGCGGCCCGATGTATCATGATGGTGTAGAAACTGAAGCACCTCCTCCATGTTGGTGCTGGTGCTCAAGTTGGCCAGCTGGTGATAGTTCTGTTGGAGGATGCGCTCATGATTCCCTATGGCTATATCAGACAGATCCAGCGATCCTGAGCTCTCCATGTGATTAAGGTCAGTTATTCTGTCTTGACATGTGGGTGGAAGGTTTGAGACAGGCACAAGATGCAATGAGGCTGATGTTTACGATTTGAGCCAGAAACAGGCGCATAAACAAAACAAGGAAAATTACAATAAGGACTTGGGATAAGAAAAGAAAGAAAAGATGTGCAAAACACGCATGCTTAAAAACTCAAATAACCATAAAATATGATAGGAATAAATATATAGCTCAAAGGAACAGATGAAAATCGACACAATCAAGGCACACAAACAAACACAATAACTGACAGAGGCATGGTGAACGGGGAAGATATGCAGTGATTAGGGAATAGGATCCAGGTGTGCTTAATAATGAGAACTAGACTGTTCCGGGATTGGATGCGACTTGCTGAGGTGGTGGTAGCTAGTAAACCAGGGAGCTGTAACGCCGGAGTGGGAGGGGCGATGAGACTATTAAAATAAAACTGCAAAACAGTGAAACTACTTTCCTGGCATCTCAACTGCAAATAACAAAGAAATTAGACTTAATGCGGAACATGTTATTTTAAACTGCCAATTTCTTACTCCGGCAGAAAATTAATTTACAGATATAATGCCAAGCATATATGGCTTCATTGGACAGGACATTTGTGAAAGAGAATGTTTTTGCTAAAACAGAGAAAAAAAGGCAGAATTGAGGGCAAGGGTGAAAGATGGATCAGAGAAATCTAAGGGAGAAAGAGATGAGGAGGGAAAGGGATTTACACAATATCATCACATATCCACCCCCCCCCCACACACACACATTTTGTACACCATGATGAAATATGAAAAATTACTGCAAGCGTAGACACATTGTGCAGAAAGACACCCTGAGGGACGAACAGACAAAAGGCTCTGCGATAGAGCAAACAGTATTTCTAAATGGAAAATGTCTCCGTTCATAATTCAGCCAGCATGTTCTTAAAAAGTTACGTTTAGCCTTATTAAAATGGCCCCCCATTTCAGGATGGCATCACGATAGAGTAACTCACTGATGCTCATATATAATTGTGTCCCAGGTGTTGTAGTTGCTACTGCTGTAAGTTGTATAAAGATATGACACATTATCTTCAGTGTAAGCATGTTTGTGGATTGCTTGTCATCTTTAGTTTTTTCTACTTCTCAGAGTATCCTTTTTTTACTGCTGAGTGTGAAGGGTACATAACTAGTGCTGCTGACAACCCAATAAATATTATGCTTTGTTTACCATCCTGTTTCTCATACCTACTGACATTTATGCACTTGATGGTTCATTTATCACCATCGTCGCTTCCTTTATAGACTTAATTTGTTTGATTACAAAGCAAATAGTGCTTATCTCGATTGACATTGTGTACTAATTATATTCATCTGACTTGCCATAAATAATGAACAGGGTAACATTCTGTGGACTTAACAAATAGACAGGAGCATATTCACAACACGTGAGCAACTAATGAGCATAACATCTAACATCCTGGCATTTCCAAAGAGTTTATGCCTGATTATGGGTACAGTACATTAAATTAAACCACTAGCTTCACAGGCAAATTATTGTTATTTGTTTGCATCCTGCATTTTTGGAATATATGAAAACTATAATGAATGTTTTGATTGAAACACCAGAGTTGCACGTGTACTCTTTGGTCTTCCAATGTTGTTTCTGCTTGGCCTATGATTGGTGAAATGCCAATTCACGGGAGGGACTAGTGCATCTAGACCCATAGTGCTGCAGATGTATAATTGCATTTCTGGAGACTAGAAATGAACATACTTCAGTCTTACACAGGTCTTGAGGATCCACAGGAGACTGATGGCTGCTTAAATGCTTTTGTTAGAGGCAGCTTTTTTCAGCTCAGGGCCATTACCAAACTAAAACACATCATATACTTTAAGGATGTGGAGACTTGTTATACAGTGCATCTGGAAAGTTTTCACAGCCCTTCACTTTTCCACATTTTGTTATGTTACACCCTTATTCCAAAATTAATTAAATTCATTATTTCCTTCAAAATTCTATAAACAATACCCCATAATGACAATATGAAAGTTGTGTGTTTGAAATCTTAGCAAATCTATAAAAAATATAAAACAAAAAAAGCACGTTTACATACTGTAAGTATTCACAGCCTCTGTTCAATACTTTGTTGAAGCACCTTTGGCAGCAATGACACCATCAAGTCTTTTTGAGTATGATGCTACACGCTTGGCACACCTATTTTTAGGCAGTTTCTCCCATTCTTCTTTGCAAGACCTCTCAAGCTCCATCTGGTTGGATGGGGAGAATCAATGCACAGCCATTTTCAGATCTCTCCATAGATGTTCAATGGGGTTCAAGTCTGGGCTCTGGCTGGGCAAATTAAGGACATTCACAGAGTTGTCGTGTAGCCACTCCTTTGTTATCTTGACTGTGTGCTTAGGGTCGTTGTCCTGTTGGAAGTTGAACCTTCACCCCAGTCTGAGTTCCAAAGCGCTCTGGAGCAGGTTTTCAGCAAGGATGTCTATGTACATTCTATGTCCAATCAGGTTCAAGTCTGGGCTCTGGCTGGGCCTCTCAAGGACATTCCCAGAGTTGTCCTGTGGCCTGTATTTACACCGGTAGCACTTACATCTTTACTTATGAAGGTTTTTGAGAAGGTGGTGGGAAGGGCTGTTTGGCAGGGTTCCCTGGATCCTCTGCAGTTTGTTTATAGAGATGGTGGGATGTTGAGGATGCCTCCTTGATGCTGTTGATGTGTCGTCACCTTGAGGGCCTACTAACCCATGACTTCAGTTCATAGATTTTTTTCCCTCTGCTTAACACTATTCACCCACACTTGCTAGTAAAGAAATTTCTCTCTGACTTCAATCTCACTATTAGTATTATTGGATGGATTTTAGACTTTATGACAAAAATATCTCAGTGTGTGAGAGTTAATGGCGTCCTCTCACACAAGATCCATTCATCCACTGGCTCACCACAATGTAGTGTACCAGGGTGGAATGAAAAAAGGACTTATAAGTTGGAGTAGCTTCCGTATGTGTTTCCTTATTTTGATTTCTACCGTGTGTCTGATTCCCAATGAGTAATGTATTATGTTCTTGGTGATTCAGTGCTATACATGGTGGTTTAGTTATTCTGTTTAGTTTCACATGTTTCCTTTTGAGTTACTACCCTGTGAGTGTCTTCTGTTGAGGTTTCTACCCTGTGTGTTGTTTTGGTTTCATTCCCGCTCCTCCTGCCTCTGTGTATGTCACATGTCCCCCAGTCAACCTATTGTTGTCCACCCAGCATTGTAACTGCCCCCATGTGTTTCCCATTGTCTCTCGTTAGGTGGTGTATATATAGTTTGTGTGTTTGTTCTAGTCCCCTGTCGTTCAATAACCCTGTTACGTGTCCTCATCGATTATGCTCTCCGTTAAGGCAGTTTTTGTTTAAACTAAGTATTACGATAATAAACGCAATTGATTTATTACATCTCTTTCGCTCCTGTCTCTATCTTCTACACCAACGACTGATTACCGTGACATTCAGTGTCCCGAATGTCCATTCAATTAGGCTAGACTGCGTGTTTGTGTGTGTTTTTAATTGTATAATATGTATGCTTATTTTTCACATCTTCGGACACCACAATGATTTCCCTCGTGTGGTAATATTTTTCCTTCTAATTATGTATGGATTGCAATAATGGGAACTGCTTGCGTCTGTGTAAATGAAAGGAGCAAAGTGTATGTGCGTTGTGCACACGCAACATTATGGCCTAGCATGCGCCCTTAAAATAGCATTTGAATAACACGCCACTGACTTTTAACCAGGTTTTTCCTGGTCTCTGGCGGAATTGTTTTCGGGAAATGCTAAATAGCACTAGGGAACGTTTGCACCGGAACATGCCTCTTCTTTTCGCTGAACCACCCCCCGGGTGTGCAGGTTCATTACGTAATTTATGGGTGCACAATAGGAATGATACATGCGTTAATGTAAAAAATAAACTGCGCTGGTTGAATGTGATCTGGGTGTGCTTAGACGTGGCGCAGGTGACAAATTCTTTCAGGCCGCATAATCCCCAGCATTCCACAAGAGCCTCCGTGGATCACTTTAAGTAGTGACATGAGGAGGGCTACTACCATGATGAAACCCCAGAGGAAGTGACTGTAATAACTGGCAAAACCCAGGAACTGTTAACCCAGTGTTTTGCTGGAGTTGGGGACTGGCCATGAACTGCACTGACCTAGTGTCTACACCTGTGTAGTAATCGCTGTTGGTACCTGTGATAGCACACAACCGACTGATGGAAAAGAATGTCTTTGGCTTTGCATTAAGGCTGTGTTCCATCAGCCTTTTTAGGACTGCTTGGACGTGGGGATGTGCTAGTTCTAAAGTGGAGTACCACAATCAGTAATCTATGTAGGAACCTAACAAACAAATGAGCATGTCACTGAAAACCGCAGTCAAAAAGAATTGGAAGACCGAGCGTGCATTAGATAAGGATAACAACAATTGACTTTAGCTGTATTTACAGTCCGGTAATCAATCAAAAACACACCTACAGGTGGAAACCAGCGTGTACACATAAACACACCTACAGGTGGAAACCAGCATGTACACATAAACACACCTACAGGTGGACACCAGCATGTAAACATAAAAAAAAGATTTGGTGGAGGCCCCATCCTTCGTTTTCACAAAAAATAAAGCTGGATTAAACCGGAGAAGAAGAGATATGAATGAAGTCTTGGTGTTGTGGTTCCTGTATGTAAACTTCCATGTCTGGGTTTCTGCACACAACAAAGGGTAGATGTGACCTCTCAGGAGGGTTCTGGGCAGCAGGTCAATGGCATTGTCCCAATGACTTAGTGGGTATAACTGGCTCCAGAGACCATCCCAGGATCATCCTCTGCCCAGGATATGGCAGGGTATTTGGCTGAAACCAGGGTAGTCAGAGAAAAACAGGACGCGCATGAGCTTAAACGGTGAAAAACAAAAGGAGTTCATGATTGGTTTGATTTATGATTATAGACAGGGAGCTATTCATTGGTCAGCATTCTTGCTCCAGTTGGATGGCTTTCTACAACTGGAATTGGTGTGATGAGTGTAGGAAGACAGTTGTATGTGTGGCCAAATCTTGCTCCAGTAAATTCCCTACCGCTCCCAATTCTCTATCTACATGCCTTCAGAAGGTTATCTGAATGTATGCCTATGGTAATAATTTGGTATAGGGAGGGAGGGTCATCCGGTAGGCCAGATCCTCAGACTGCTGCAGAAAAAGGTGATGAAGTCCCCCAAAAAATCTTGACAAAAAAATGTAGAAGACTGGCAGCACTGCAGATGTTCAAAGAAATAGATCCTAATTCAAAAAGGCAGTTGCTTAAAGATGCAGAAGTCCAAAGAACAATATTCAAATATATTAATAGCATCACAAAACAAAACAGCACATTAACTTAAATCTTTGTTCATTTTCATCTTGACATTTTGGCTTGTAATAAGGGTAATCCATTATCGTACAGTGAAGTAGTTTATAGTGTTGGATTCAGCAGACTCAACTACAAGATGAATAGGCAAAACCAAACATTTTGAGACACTGATTTTAAATTCTAATGTCAAATAATTCCACAAAAGTTTGGTATCTACTGTAAATGTATAGCATGTCTAAAAGTATTTTTTCCACTGAATAAAAGGTAAGCAACTTGTTGTTGTCTGATATCATAGGACCTGGTTGTAACAGCTTTGATGCACACAAGTTGTTATGCCCCTTGTTTTGTCCCTGTTGTATGCTGTTTGTGCTTTGTTTTGTCCTTCTGGCCGTCATCTCTTCCATAACCCTAACCCACTGTATCCTTTTGCTATGAGAGATTTCATTTGTGGCTTTTTGTAAGAGATTTGGTTGAGACTTTCTTTTGAGCTTGAGTCAGAGAACATTTTTTTGTAGTGATGGGAAGTCAAGGATTTCTGAAGCATGGGTTAAAGTTCTCAAGGCTTTGAACTCAAAAGTGTTGGTCAGTAATACATAATGGTTTTTAGATGCTCATATCAACATTGTCCCTCGTCTTGTTCATTGACTTTAAGGCTGAGTGGGTTAGGCCAATTACAAGCATACTGGCTGATTATAGTGAAAATCTAATCCCAAGTCTGACAGGATATTTTAAAGACTGAATTCAACCCTGTGACAATGATTTGAGATTGCTTTCTAATTACGAACCACTTTGCAATAATGTATGTGTGATATATAAGAATATAGTGGAATTTCACATCTGCAGTCGGCTTTGTGTGATTATGTTTTAGACATCATTTATCACATGGTGATAATTAAAATGAGTTTCAAGTTAACCCTTTAGAAAATATTTCATTATTTAAAAAGTGTACAATAGAAATGACAAATGTAGTGTTGCCAGTATTTGGACAAAATTAATTTGTATTTGGACATTGCAATTACATATTTATTGATACAGTATGATAGTTATCCAATGTTAGTAATATGTCCAGGTAAAAACTAAAATTTGTATGACCTGATACAGTCTCACTGTTCCCCAGTTTACAAAAAGTATTCGGTATAAAGAAATTAGCAATTTTTTAAGTCAATATAACAGGCTCATTGAAAATACTCAAGAAACCAATCCATAGTTGGAAAGCCCTACGTTTTTCACACCAAATGGTATTGTTAAAATCGATTGAAACATAGTCATGTCACATTTTTTAACAGAATGTCCTCTTTCACTTGAAAATTACGATTCAAGTATCTACCGTTCCGTTTCTGAAAAAGAAATGAGATACTGTAAATTTGAGGTTAAATTTCTCAGCTTTTGATCCACACAGTTTAACAAACAACATATTTTTTTGTAGATAGTCAGACAAGTCTGGATTTGAACAATGACAGGGCATTGGGTCAGTGGTAAACTCGTCTTTTGCACACAGTGCATATGAGCCTGGAACAATGTTAACTGGAAGCTGGACTTGAGGGAGTTACAGTACTTAATGAAACATCCATTTGTAATTTTTTTACAATTACCAAATCACAACACAGCGAGGCATGCCCAAGCAGACACTGAAAGACTGACATGGGCAATAGGAGGGGGTTATTTGGCTAGTCCCTAAGTGGCTCCTCTCTCTCTAGCCTTCACATGCCTCATTGATCCTGCCTGTATGCCTTCATGCACTGCTCAATGTCTGATTCAGACCACGATGAATGTTCTGCTTCATTTAGCACATATATTGAAGATTCACTGTCATGTAATTGGCATTTGTGAGTACCATTTATCATCCCATCTGAGCTCAGACACATTCTGCTACTTATAATTTACCATAGTATGCTGAAAATGAATGACTGAGAGAAAGTGTGAATGTATATTTTTAGTTTTATGGGGACCATATAGAGGTGTGCTGCCTAGAACCCTTTAGGAAAAGATATGTACACAAACAGAGGCAACTATTTTTTATCAATCAAATCAATTAAATTCTTTTTAAAAAGTCAATTTTACAACAGCAATGGTAACAAAGTGTCATGTGAATATTTCCTCTCTGAATTGGATGATATTTTCCAGACAATAAGTGCATCACGATTGTGCTTATGAACTGTGTAGCAGTCCATGGCATTGTTTTGCAGACACTTTGTGACCCAGGTTTGTATCCTGGTTAGAAGAGCAGTGTGATGAGTTAGACCTTGCGAGATGTGCTTCAGTGCTCTCAAGGGCCCACTAGGGCTTGCTGTGATGACAATCTCAAATTGGACACAATGCAATTGGGGAGGGAGTCTATGAATATCAATTAATTCCTGTATAATAAAATGTGCCGTGAGCCACGATAACAAGCAAATTAAGGCCAATTCATTACAGAAAAATTCTGTTCTGTTGAATGAGGTCACTGAAACATGTACTGTATGTTCGCATTATGGGAGATTGAACTAAACGTAGAGAAAATGTATGACAAATATGGCAAATAACAGAGTGCAATTGAGTGCAGCAAATGTGAGAAACTGATCAAATGACAACCTGATTAAAATGCAACATAAATGAATTAACCATGGATTGTGCATTCAATCCCAAACTAGGATGTATTTAATCCAAAACTAGGATGTATTTAATCCAAAACTAGGATGTATTTAATCCCAAACTATGATGTATTTAATCTTAACCTAAAAAGTAACAACTTCTGAACAGAATGGGCAGCACTAGGTTGTAAATAAGATTAGAGAAGATAGAAAATGTAATGTAGTATGCTGGTGCAGGGAGTAAGGGACAAATGCAAAGTGGAAAATGACACAAAGTTTAATACAGAAAAATGTATGCAAAATGACTGCGATGTGGCAAAAATTAATGAATAACAGTGAACTAAATACAACACTAATGAATGAATAGGAAACAGATGTCAAGTTTGGCAGATTGAAAAAGGCGATCAATTGTTTATTGAACGTCATGTGGTGAAAAGTCTGGGAAACAAGAACAAGCAAAACTACAAAACACATGGGACATGGAGTCGGCAGCCCAGATGCAGCGTCTCCCACTCACCAGGATGGGCAACCATGACAGAAAATAAATAATCATGACAGATTGTTATACACCGTTTTGGCCTAATTACATTTATTTATGCATTTCAAACAATTCATTTTTATACATCCTGTACCACTGTAAAAGCAAATAAAACAATCATATCACATCTTTGCATATAACTAATCCCTCATTTTCCCTTTTCACTATACCCAAAAAAACTAGACCTCTACTTCACTGGTATATTTTCTGTGGTGAAGACAATACATTTCTACTCCAACTTTCCCAATTTTCAAAGAGCAACGTTTGTTTTGGTATTTATTTGGGGAACTTCACTACTCGCAACAAATGTACAAATATGAGTCGTCCCTGATTGACATCTTTAGCAGACGTTCTTAGCCAGAGCAACGGATAATATGAAATGCATCGTTTGTTTTTATGCTGGCCCTCATGGGTATTGAACCCAAAAACCTGACATAACCAGTATCATGCTCTGACCAAATGAGCTACATGGGTGTCTCAATGACAAAAATAATGTTGGATCACAATGAATGTGATCCAAACACATGCATTGTGATTGTATCACATGCATTGTGATCCAAAATTATGTCTGTCATTGAGACACAATGCATGTGATCCAACAGAGACAAACATTATGGTTGGATCTCAATGCATCCAAACACTTGAGGATCCTTTTGAAGTGTGGCTTGATTTGCAACTTTACTTTGGGTGCCGTGGGAAAGAGGGGAAAAGGAACCTAACAGCAGGCTTGATATGAGCCTGCAAGGACGAACATGAACAGAAGTTCTTTTGTGTGCTGACTCCTCCTGTTATTTGTCTCTCTCTGTCACTCATTATTATTATTATTTTGGAATAATTAGTAAGGCTACAAGGCAACCTTGTACGACACCAACCCCACCAAACTCAGATGGTGCTGAGACAATTTGTACTGACACACGCGAGGCCCCTGGGCATTGTCAGTAAGCTGTGAGCATAGTTCAAACTCCTGTTCTTAATGATGCAGCTGTAGTGCAGGGCAGTGACTTTACCGCTACACTATTCAAGACTCAGCTGAGTCACTTTGCACTCCCCTATGCAATCAATCAAGGTTGCCTTGTAGCCCTACTAATTATTCCAAAATAATAATAATAATGATGAGTGACAGAGAGAGACAAATAACAGGAGGAGCCAACAGACAAAAGAACTTCTGTTCAAGCATGTTCAGTCTTAACCTGGACTCAGTTGTGTGGTTACAAACACCATTTTATTTCAAACAAATGATACAAAACACATAAGAACACAGCATTGGTAGTGCTAGAGTAAATAAGCCAAACTATTTTCTCAGGTTAAACAATTGCCATTTGTCAAGTGGAAAAGTGCAAATGAGGTTTGAATGCAAGTACGTATTTCAGCAAATTTAAAGCATTGCTAAACGTTTGTTGGCCTGTTGCCTGTGCACTGTTTTTGGTATTTACTATCATTTTACCAGGCAAGTTGACTGACAACCTATTGTCATTTGCAGCAACAACCTGAGGAGTAGTTACAGGGCCAAGAGAGGTCATGAATTGAAATCTGGGAATGATTAGGTTGCCATGATGCTATGAGGACCAGACTGGAAATTTGTCCAGGCCAGGGCAATGATGTTAATGCTCCTACTGGGACATTTAATATCAGATTCTAAAGATAGCACACACCACACGGCAGATGACCCACTCACTGCCCTAATGGATTTGGGTTTCAATCTTTAGATAAGAGGGAGAAGCGCAAATCCTTACGCTTGTCCATTTGTCCTGCTTCTAACACATCAACTTTGAGGACAGTGAAGTGGCGGGAAAAAAGGGCAAGTGTAAGAATTTGAACAACTTTGACAAGGGCCAAATTGTGATGGCTAGACAACAGCCAGAGCATCTACAAAACTGCAGCTCTTGTGGGATTTTCCTGGTCTACAGTGGTCAGTACCAATCAAAAGTGGTCGGGCAACAGGGTAATGGGCGGCCAAGGCTCATTGATGCACGTGTGGAGTGAAGGCTGGCCTGTGTGTTCTGATCCAACAAACAAGCTACTGTAGATCAAATTGCTGAAAAAGTGAATGCTGGTTCTGATAGAAAGGTGTCCGAACCAGTGCATTGCAATCTGTTGCATATGGGGCTGCAGACCACAAGTTGCAATAACCTTAATCCTAACCTTAAACTAACCGTAACCTAAAATTATCCATAAAATGTACAGCTAGATATATTTTGTGAGCTAATTCTATTAAAAAGTCAAACGTTTTAAGATGCTTCTAATGCCAGCTTGGGATTTGATCTGGCATCCTCGTGGTTACTAGTCAGATGCTATAACCACATGGTTAACTGCTAGCTTCCTAAAAACCTCTGATAGCATTTCTATTTGTTGTCCACTCCAGTTTAAAATGTTCTTGAACTCCCTGCTCCTCTCCACCTCCTCTCAGTTTTGATTGGGTATTCAAATTTACCAATCATAATCTTACTGCTCTAAGAACATGTTTGAGTAAGTAAAACTGGAATGTGCTAATGCTATGGCTGATCAGTATATATATATCTTCTTTTTATGTGATAGCTATCTCCCATCTTATGCTACTGCCTATTAAACAGCAATCACAGTCCACCCTGAATGGCTCAGAGTGGGGTGGAGGGGAGAAGAGAAAATTGTACCACTCTGCCAGGAAGAATTGTGTGCCTGGGTAATGGATGTACTGTAGGGTTGTCTTGGTAACCCCAGCATCAGCATGCATGCAGCTGTTGCTCTTTAAAGGACAAGTATGCTACTTTAAAAGTAAACTATTTTGTTGTTAGTATATATACAAATTTAGAGGTTAGCTACAACCTAATCCGCCAGCTACGTGGTGTCCTTTAGTCTCAATATTTTTGTCAAAATTTGTTGTTAATGTTGTTAATCATGGTTGTTTTTTCTAGTAATGTATTTATATATTTATTTATATAGATTGTAGCATTCATTATAATTTAAATAACTCAACTGAATTTGCATGTCATGTAATTTTCTCTAAACCTATTCCTTGTTGTCTTGCATGTTTTTTCTTCCAATGTCATAGCGAGCAAACTCAATGCTAGGCCTCATGTTACTGGTGCTTATAAAAAAGTGAGAGCCACACATTGACTTTGACAGAATCAGGGAATACAAAACAATTCACATTCCCCCTGTAATCATTTTCCAATATTGTGTGTTACTGTTCATGAGAGCCGTCAAGTCCAGTGTTAATAATTTAAGGATTCGACCTGAGATGATAAATGAATACCACATACATTTAATACGATACACAATACCACACCAACAATACCTTCCCAACATCAATATCTAACTAATTACTCATCTAGGATTACAAAAAGTGTTTCTAAAATTGTGTAGTCCACACACACCAGAATGATCTTAGAATATACAACTCCCTTTTCATCACGATACATTTTGCTATGATAGATACATTTTTTTATTAATTTTGTAAACTTATTTTGTACAATTGTTTTCTCCCTGTCTGATGATTTGTGCCTATTCTTCAGTGATGGTTCAGATTTTTGGCATGTTACAATATAGATGGAATCTGAATGTAAAATGATAGACACATTTTGTAATTTATTTGATTATGTTACTTGCACTAGACTACTGAATGTCTAACAGTGCTGTGGACATATGTTTTCTCCCTGTCTGCATATTTTAGCCTATTTTTCAGTGATGGTTCAGATTTTTTGCCATGTCACAATATAGAAAGAATCTGAATATAAAAATCAACAAATATTATAGTAGAAGAACTGTTGAAGAACTGTTGGCACCCTTGGTGAAATTGAGCGAAAGATCATTAAAAAAAGTTACTTAAAAAATAAACATCAAAATTATTTGTCATATTTTGGTCTCAAAGCTATGGGAGAGACCTAATTTCAAAAAAATTTCATAAAACATTTAATTGACTGTATTTCCTGAAAAATAAGTATACTGTATGTATATACACTGCTCAAAAAAAGAACACTTAAACATAAAATGTAACTCCAAGTCAATCACACTTCTGTGAAATCACACTGTCCACTCAGGAAGCAACACTGATTGACAATCAACTTCACATGTTGTTGTGCAAATGGAACAGACAACAGGTGGAATTTATAGGCAATTAGCAAGAAACCCCCAATAAAGCAGTGGTTCTGCAGGTGGTGACCACTTCTCAGTTCCTATGCTTCCTGGCTGATGTTTTGGTCACTTTTGAATGTTGGCGGTGCTTTCACTCTAGTTATAGCATGAGACAGAGTCTACAACCCGTACAAGTGCCTCAGGTAGTGCAGCTCATCCAGGATGGCACATCAATGCGAGCAGTGGCAAGAAGGTTTGCTGTGTCTGTCAGCGTAGTGTCCAGAGCATAAAGGTGCTACCAGGAGACAGGCCAGTACATCAGGAGACGTGGAGGAGGCCGTAGGAGGGCAACAACCCAGGGGCAGGACCGCTAGGGCCCGACGTCCACAGGTAAGGGTTGTGCTTACAGCCCAACACCGTGCAGGACATTTGGCATTTGCCAGAGAACACCAAGATTGGCAAATTCGCCCCTGGCGCCCTGTGCTCTTCACAGATGAAAGCAGGTTAACACTGAGCACATGTGACAGACGTGACAGAGTCTGGAGACGCCATGGAGAACGTTCTGCTGCCTGCAACATCCTCCAGCATGACTGGTTTGGCGGTGGTTGAGTAATGGTGTGTGGTGGCATTTTATGGGGGGCCACACAGCCCTCAATGTGGTCGCCAGAGGTAGCCTGACTGCCACTAGGTACCGAGATGAGATCCTCAGACCCCTTGTGAGACCATATGCTGGTGCGGTTGGCCCTGGGTTCCTCCTAATGCAAAACAATGCTAGACCTCATGTGGCTGGAGTGTGTCAGCAGTTCCTGCAAGAGGAAGGCATTGATGCTATGGACTGGCCCGCCCGTTCCCCAGACCTGAATCTGATTGAGCACATCTGGGACATCATGTCTCGCTCCATCCACCAACGCCACGTTGCAACACAGACTGTCCAGGAGTTGGTGGATACTTTAGTCCAGATTTGGGAGGACATCCCTCAGGAGACCATCCACCACCTCATCAGGAGCATGCCCAGGCCTTGTAGGGAGGTCATACGGCCACGTGGAGGCCACACACACCACTGAGCCTCATTTTGACTTGTTTTAAGGACATTACATCAAAGTTGTATCAGCCGGTAGTGTGGTTTTCCACTTTGATTTTGAGTGTGACTCATATCCAGACCTCCATGGGTTGATACATTTGATTTCCATTGATAATTTTTGTGTGATTTTGTTGTAAGTTCATTCATTCAGATCTAGGATGTGTTATCTTCGTGTTCCCTTTATTTTTTTTAGCAGTGTATATATATATATATATATATATATATATATATATATATATATATATATATATATATATATATATATATATATATATATATATATATATATATATATATATATATATATATATATATATATATATGTATATATATATAGTGAAAGTATTCAGCCCCCTTGAACATTTCGACCTTAAGCCACATTTCAGGCTTTAAACATAAATATATAAAACTGTAATATTTTGTGAAGAAGCAACAACAAGTGGGACACAATCATGAAGTGGTACGATATTTATTGGATATTTCAAACTTTTGTTACAAATAAAAAACTGAAAAATTGGGCGAGCAAAATTATTCAGCCCCTCTGCAGCAAACTCTCTCCAGAAGTTCAGTGAGGATCTCTGAATGATCCAATGTTGACCTAAATGACTAATGATGATAAATAGAATCAACCTGTGTGTAATCAAGTCTCCATATAAATGCACCTGCTCTGTGATAGTCTCAGAGGTCCGTTGAAAGCACAGAGAGCATCATGAAGAACAAGGAACACACCAGGCAGGTCCGAGATACTGTTGTGGAGAAGTTTAAAGCCGGATTTGGATACAGAAAAATTTCCCAAGCTTTAAACATCCCAAAGAGCACGTGTTATATTGAAGAGTAAGTGATAATATTGAAATGGAAGGAGTAGCAGACCACTGCAAATCTACCAAGACCAGGCCGTCCCTCTAAACCTTCAGCTCATAAAAGGAGAAAACTGATCAGAGATGCAGCCAAGAGGCCCATGATCACTCTGGATGAACTGCAGAGAACTACAGCTAAGGTGGGCGAGTCTGTCCATAGGACAACAATCAGTCGTATACTGCACAAATCTGGCCTTTATGGAAGAGTGGCAAGAAGAAAGCCATTTCTGAAAGATATCCATAAAAAGTGTTGTTTAAAGTTTGCCACAAGCCACCTGGGACACACACCAAACATGTGGAAGAAGGTGCTCTGGTCAGATGAAACCAAAATCGCACATTTTGGTGACAATGGTGGAATGGTTCACAAATAAACATATCCAGGTGTTAGAATGGCCAAGTCAAAGTCCAGACCTGAATCCAATCGAGAATCTGTGGAAAGAACTAAAAACTGCGGTTCACAAACGCTCTCTATCCAACCTCACTGAGCTCGAGCTGTTTTGCAAGGAGGAATGGGAAAACATTTCAGTCTCTCGATGTGCAAAACTGATAGAGACATACCCCAAGCAACTTACAGCTGTAATCGCAGCAAAAGGTGGCGCTACAAAGTATTAACTTATTTTTGCTCGCCCAATTTTTCAGTTTTTTATTTGTTAAAAAGGTTTGAAATATCCAATAAATTTCGTTCCACTTCATGATTGTGTCCCACTTGTTGTTGATTCTTCACAAAAAATTACAGTATTATATCTTTAT
>JACXGM010009144.1:17817-28348 GCA_016801145.1 Umbra pygmaea
ATAACAACAGACAGGCAAAAACATAAACATAAATTCCGTCCCGGAACGTACCTTTCCAAAAGAAAAAATACTGACATTAGCATTGTTTTCAGAAAATATAGTATTTCAGCTTAACATGTTTCCTTAATATCTGATGAGGCATTGGCGTCATTTTTGGATTTATTACAGTACATGTATTACATATAGCACCTTTAAGCATTAAGGCTCAATAAGGGGGTGTGGCACTTTGTGATGGCACGACGCATCACAAATTGCCTGGAGACAGCGCTTAGCCATGGCATATTTTGCAATATATCAGAAACACTTATGATACTTATTGCTTTAATAAACCTGTTTCCAATGCGATTAGAGAATAAAAAAGGGATGTGATGGCATAGCCGTGGTATACTGTCTCATATACAATGGCTATCACCCAATCTGCATTCAAACTATCTGGTTTATAATTGAACATTTTCGATGTGTATGACATGTTTATGACGCTTTGATTGCGTTACTGACTTTGTCTGAAAAATAAGGCATATTGGGGGTTTGTGATACAGTTGTGCTCATATGTTTGCATACCCTGGCAGAAATTGGGATAGCATTGATTTGGACAATATACTGTTCATACACAAACTCGGACTGTTCTGTAAGGATAGTGCTCATATGAAGCCATTAATGATCACACAGTTGTTTGGCACCTTTGTAAACCATACTGATAACAGAAAACTCCTAAATGGCCCTGATCAAAAGTTTACATACCCTTGAACGTTTGGACACACAAGGTGACCAACACAGGTTAAAATGGCAATTAAACGTTAATTTCCCACACCAGTGGCATTTTAAATTGCAATTATTGTCTGTATAAATAGTTAATGAGTTTGTTAGCTCTTACGTGAATGCACTGAGCAGGCTTGATACTGAGCCATGGGGAGCAAAAACGAACCGTCAAAAGACTTGCGTAATAACTAAGGTACTGGAACTGCATTAAGTTTGAAATGGATGATATCCAAAGCCTTGCAAATGCTATTCAGTACTGTTCAATCAATTATTAAGAAGTGGAAGATTCTGGGATCTCTTGATACCAAGCCAAGGTCAAGTAGACCAAGGAAGATGTCAGCCAAAACTGCCCGAAGAAATTGTTCGGGATACAAAGTTAAACCCACAGGTAACCTCGGGAGACATACAGGCTGCTCTGGAAAAAGACGGTGTGGTTGTTTCAAGGAGCACAATTTGACGGTACTTGAACAAATATGAGCTGCATGGTCGAGTTGCCAGAAAAAAAGCCTTTACTGTGCCAGTGCCACAAAAAAGCCTGGTTACAATATGCCCAACAACACCTTGACATGCCTCACAGCTTCTGGCAAACTGTAATTTGGAATGATGAGACCAGAAATAGAGCATTATGATCACAACCATAGGCGCTATGCTTGGAGAAGGGTCAACAAGGCCTATAGTGAAAAGAATACCATCCTCACTGTGAAGCCTGGTGGTGGCTCACTCATGTTTTCGTGGTGTGTAAGCTCTAACGGTATGGGAACCTTGTGAACCTTGATTGCAAGATAAATGCATCATGTTATTGGACAATACTGGCAGACAATTTGCATTCTTCTGCATGAAAGCTGTGTATGGAACACTCTTAGACTATCCAGCATGACAATGACCCTAAGCACATGGCCAAGTTGACCCTCCAGTGGTTACAGCAAAAAAATGCTAAAGGGGGCAATACACCTTATTGAGAACTGAGGGTATGCAGACTTTTGCCATGACTTGTTCTATTATTGTGCCATTCTTTTATGACCTACAGTTAAATATCAGAATTTAAAAAAACCATTGTTTTGCTTGCTAACTCATGTTTCCTTAAACAAGTGTACATCTATTACAATTCTCCAAGGGTATGCAAACTTTTGAATATTGCCAAAATAACAGGACCAAGTGTTGTGTCTGCATTTTAAGTGTTGCGCCTATAAACAGCCCTCAGTTCTGATAACACCCCCGTATTGCAAGCATATGCTACGCCAGGCCCGGCTCCTGGCACAAGCAGTCGCCAAGGGCACCAAGCGTCATAGGGGCACAAAACTGCGCGCAGACAAAAATGTTAAACTCTATTCCTGCTATTTGGAATGTTGCCGGCACAAGAAATCAGCCACACTCCTCTCTCTTTCTCGCATGTCGAGCGCTCTACTCAGCAGCTCCTCACTATAACAGGGGACGGTTAATGTGTCAACGGATGGCTTGTCAGCAAACTGAAATAAATCAATTAAGCACAACCTCCCTTCCTCACGAGCAACACTCATCTCTGTACCTGAACGGTGGTAGTTGGGGCGCTGGGTTAACTGTTAGCTACTCGGCAGGCAACATTGTAATTTAAGACCATGGGTAGTTCAAGTCGTCATAGTCACAAACGATGACAGATCAATGAATCTGTGAGGTGCACAGGGGATAAGCCAGAAAGGAAGAGGGGAAGAAATCTCAAAACAGGTACTGTCTGTACACTTTTTTTGTCTGTACACCATTTTGCAGACTGTTCAAATATTAGTATACTCTTACTACTGAGTTGTGGTTGTTTCACCACCTGTTTCACCTTCTCAGTGTCACCGGCTGTAGTTACTTGCTCTGGCTAAATTACTCAAATGTAAATGTTTCGACTTGAAAATACTCTTGCAATCAGTGTTGTCTTCAAACTTAGCTAAAAACTGTATGTTGGAGACATTTTGCAAAAATGTATAAATAAGGCCTGATTTTCAATTGAAAATTGTGAAATTTAAGACAATAGAAAAGTATATGCTAGCCAATCTAGTCATATTATGCAGCCTAAAAATTTCATAAAATCTCTCTCCACTCCATTTGTCATGTTCAATTCCCTTTTAAGTCTTGTCTTGTCGGCAACTCTCTCAGGTGCAGGATGGTCAAAGACCAGTGATTCCTCCAATCACGTAGTCCCAAGCCGTCCGATTCTTATCACCCTCCTTGTTCAACACAGAAGCCTTAATCAGTACACATGTGAGAGTCATTACACAATTTGTTAACTATACAACAATGATTAAATTCACAGATGCCTGACCTGAACTCAGGGAGTCGCAAAAGAGCGATGTGAAAAGATAATTATGCTGGACTAATTCCCCACCTACCCCACGCAGAGCTGTACCAATGTGCACCACCCATAGCAGACAACCCCGGCATAGTTAGAAATTATTTATTGTTTCTATTGTCTCCCGAATAATCAGAAATGTTGAGGAAAAAGCAGTAGGTGGTTCCTAGGATATTACTGCTAATGTTTGCCTATTTATTTCACATCCACTGTACATTTCATCGCAATCGGAAGTCATGTTTGTACTTTTTGATGTAGAAATGGGTTTTACATCATTATTAAGTTTTACGTACCTATTTGGGCTTACAGTCTTATTCCAACCAGTAAATAGAATGTTTTCTATAAAAACCAACTGCGCCCTTTCTACTTCCTGTCGTTGTCAGTAGATCGAGCGGAGGGCTTGTGCTCGTCGTTGGGTAGAATGGGTCTGCGCAGACGGCCTTCTCATTCCGGGCTGTTATCAAAGATGGTAGTGTGATATTTCTACCGGTCATCAGTACCCACCCCATCACCTTCAAGAAGGGTTTTCTCCTCAGGTCGATAACCATCTTGGAGACATTCAACTCCAGCAGCACTGTGTCACACCAGTCAATGAAATACACAAAGGGTATTTGAAGAAAAGGCTAAAAAGAGATAGTAGAAGTTCGGAGTCTAACAGACTGGGAGGATTAAAGGGCGTTATAAGCATGAGAAATAAAAAAACAAGATGGAAATAAAAGGTGAAGGTGAGCCACACACACCACACATGCACACCACACACACGCATACATCACACACACATGGTCATTCAACCTCAGCGGTAGAGTGCTGGCATCCACTCTGGCTGGTATGGGATCTAAGACAGTTTCTTCGTGCCAGTTCTACCAGTAATACCCCAGTGGGTCTGTGTTCCATCTCCCATCTGCTTCTTTGCTCATAATCTAGCTCGGGGGGCAGCCACCTTCTCCAACATGACACACATAGAAACGCAGTTTCATCTTTGTGCTGATGACGCAGTTTTAGACTTGTGTGAAGCCCACACATTGTGGTTTTTATATTTACCTTCCATTTGACAGATCGTGAGGAGGGAAGAGCAGTCCTCTGGAGATAGAGACCTCACTTTCTTTATGTCTGTGATGATCAGTCCTGTCCCAGGAGGTTAAATCAGTGGTAAAAACTCTGAACAGAACCAACCAACTTCGCTCTGTCACATACATGCCTGTAGATATGGGCCAAATTCTGCTTTTTCCTAAAGGTAATTACAAGATATTGGCGATGGTTAAAACCGATCAATTAGCCCAGTTTACAGTTAATCGTTCCCAAGTTTTTGAGTTAAATGGAATGGAGCAGTGTGTATTTGTTTGAACAAAAATGAAAGACTAGATAACATTGTAGTTAAATAAAAAGAAGCAGTAATACAATTGAAAAGTAGTGAAAATGTGTTTTTAAACCAATTCAGTGTTTTATGGGGCCTCCCTTGGAATGCAAAAATTAAGCAATTTGCTTTGATAGACTAAATGTTTTTCAAGTTGTCTATTGGTACATTTGTCCAACGTTCTTGCTAAATGTGCATACAGCTGTATTTCTCAAATATGTTAGTGGTATCAATTCATTGTAAGTATATTCAGTTGTTAGTGTTAAACTAATAATATTGTACATTACAGTTTGAAATCACAACAAGTGATGCACAGTGGCTAGGAAAAACTCCCTAGTAGGTGGAACCTAGGAAGAAACCTAGAGAGGGGCTGGACTCAAAGGGGCCGTTACACAAAATATTGTAAGGCCACATTGTTTATCAGTGATGTCTTATACTAATCCAGGCTGACAGTTTAAAGGAATGCTCCAGATCCCTACATCATTGTGCCGGTCATGCGTCCGACAAGACAATCACTAATACACCTTCTCAGCGCATTCTGTAATTCCCAACCCGGCCACAGTAAATTGCTCAAATTCTCGGTTACATCCCTGCAACATTTTTGAAAATACAAAATGTTAGTTTTTAATGCGAATCGATCTTTAAATGGAGTTGATAGGAGAATAAAACAGGAAATATAGGACAAACGAACGCTTCTCGATATATATTTTTTTTAATGTTGCAGTGACGTAACTGAAGGTTTTTGGGCAATTTACGGTGGCCGGGTTGGGAATTACCGGAACACGCTGAGAAGATGTATTTAGTGACTGTCATGTCAGAAACATGACCGGCACAATGATTTTGAGCTGTTTAGGGGTCTGGAGCGTACCTTTAAACTGTCCAGATTTGACCTGACTTTCTTACCGTCATTATGGTTAATTATGCAATGATTACAACACTGACCAAACACACAAATAATGGTCAGTTAAAGCATGTTAGTTTCACACAGGCAACTGATTCCACTGAATCTTCTCATTGCTCCTTGAGAGATGGGTTAAATGCAGAGAAGAATTTAACTACATGTATGTGTATGTGACAATAAAGTACCTTACCTGATTGAAACATCTCGTGTGTCTTAACTTCCGACATCTTTCTGAGTGCTAAATGTTTCTGAGTACAGCCAAGACAAGGCCACAAACAACAGTTTTAATCCCTGGTTAAACAGGGATTTATGGCCTTATATTCCGCAACACCTTGTGCCTCATTGCTTAAATGTATGACAGCTTTTCAGCCTTCAGGTTCCAACCACTTGTTTTATGAGGACTGTCAAAACTAAAAAAAAACATGCAGGCTAGCTGAAAGAAAGAGGCACTTAGATCCAGCTCTCCCATGTCAAAACGCAAAAAGGGTGATGAAACTCTACCACGCTCTGTGCCACAACCTCTCGGTGACACAACAGCCAGTTGAGCCATCTGCTCCGGGAGGTCAGATGCCAAGTTCATCCTGTGAGGATGACGACCACAGAGGGCTTAGGGTTGAGACCTGTTGATTTGCAGTGGGATGGGTGTGACGCCAGAGTGCCCGGCTCTGTTGAGCTATGAGGGGTATCAGCGGTGACGCCCAGGGAGTAGGGGTGACTGGGTAATTTTGTCACCAGCTGACACCCTGGCAGGTGCAACGCCTCAGAGGGAGAAAAGATAAGAGAGACAGGGGAAAGACATTGTATGAGAATGAAGGAAGGAGACAGTGGAGTGATAGGGTGTGAGATAAAGAGAGAGGCAGCAGAGTGAGTTTGAGATCAATAGATAGATAGAGACAGTAGAGAGAGAGTGTGAGATAAAGGATGGAGGGAACATTGGAGACTCAGTTGATGTGAGATGAGCCCCAAAATAAGTTGCTCCGAGCCGAGGATTCAAGACACCCACGTTTGTGAATGTCATGGTGCTTTTAAAAACGCCTTTGACGGTGGAAAATGTCAACCTCTTTGTAACTTTGCATGAATAGAACACTGTGTTTTTAATGCTGAGTGATGGATTTTCCTCCTTTTCAAACTGGGGTAAACGTCAATAAAATCCAATAAGAACAAATGTTTCAACTACACATGCACTGTCACTAAGACAAAATTAGTTATTACAACACAGGTAGAGATAATGGCCAGAAGCAGAATAAATCTATCTATCACACAAATAGAAACACACAGTTAAGAGAATGTACCATACACAGCATACTTAAATTTCTTCAAACCTGTCCCACTACAATGTTCAAGGCCCACTACATATGTGTTGGTAAGAGTACGTCTGCGAGCTTTACGATGGCTTATCTTTGGGTTTACTTATTCACATCTTCGTTTTGGGCGCTCTTTTTGCCTTCTAATATTTGTCAATATGGGCTTGACCTGAACAGGCGAAGCATCCTCTCTGATGTTCAACCGACAATAACCTTGAAAACAGACCTTTAAATTAAACCAGGGAGAACACAGACGGTTGTATAATTCATCTGGGCCCCCCGCCGAGGATCCTCTGTGCCGGGTGTTACTGTCTAGATTAGAATTTCCTTTTGTTGCCCGTGTTTGTGTGATACACAATGTGGATCCTGCCAGGGCCGAGTAAATTACCTCTTTAAACATTCATTTGCCTTAACCAAGAAGAGAGGAGAGGTAAAAAACGCTTGATTTTATATACAATAAATAAGTTAATAAAAAGGGCTTTTCCCCATGCACACTTTTCCCCCCTCTCCTTTATACACTCATCATCCTGAAAATCAAAAAATGAGGGAGAGGGAGAAAGGGAGGGGAAGAAACGACAGAGCGAGACAGAGTGTATGCGTGTGCAGAAGTACAACAACAAAAGAAAGAAAGGGAGGAGTGCAACGAATTGGAGGGGGAGAGAAAGAGAGAAAGAAATGGAAGTAGCAAGATGAGCTCTTGGAATGATGCGCCTCATAGGCCTCGCTCGTGCCTCCCAAAATATCCCACGCTGGAAATGTGAAAGCCAGGCGCGCGACGGACGCCATTCCCCAGAGAGGCTCCACTGGTATCATTAGCGAGGGAAACGCCGGGCTCAAGTGGCGTACAAACTTCAGCAAAACGTCAAGAGAGAGTAACGCACATGCACAGCAGCTCTTTTTTTCCCGCTTTTTCAATTTTTTTACTCTCCATCTTTTTTTTCTTCTTTTTCTTTTGGTGTGTTCAGACACAGCCTACTCTCAACCAAATTAATATTTCTGAAAATAAAAGCCAGGACAACTTTAAACCAGTGAAAAGAGGAGAGAATAAAGGGGGAAGAGTGCGATTGGGTTGGGCTTGTATCGCTGCTGTGAAGTCCCTTTTTTCCCGCTCCTTTTGAGGCCTGTGGTTTTGTCGTCTCTAGCTCTCCTGACTCAACTCTTCACTACGAATCGGCCTAATAATGACAGGAAAGCAGATTGGCCAACTCTTCATCAGGCTGTCAGGACAACTCATGTAAATGAGAAAATGAAGAAATGTGTAATGCAGCAGTTGCATTCAGCATTTACATACATTGTGTCTGATAGGTAAAAATCTCACAACCTTCATCTACGGGACTTCGAAATGATTGTATTGGTACAAAGACTTTCAAAAACTTGCAAACATGCACAGAACCCAGATTAAACACAGTAAAATTACATTATCTAAAGTTAAGACGTTCCACACTTGGTTTCACTGTTTCTTTTTATTACACGTGAACAACATAGGAGAAATGCGTAAGAAAAAGAAAATATAAGTTAAATAAGCAGTACAATAACAAGCAGAACAGCTCACTGAGATCTGCTGTGAAGAGCCTTCACTTTACCCAAACATCCTGGTTGCAGATTTCTGACGTGGACTGAGAGCCAAGCATCGGGAACAAGGGCGTAGGAGTGAGTTTGATATTGCGGGGGTCACATAATACATTTTTCACATATTGTTCTTATTATTTGGGGGGACCACATTGTCTGCCACTAACATGCTCCTACCTACACCCTTAATGGGCAGGCATGTTGGCCCAGCCGTGCCTCCTTTCTAAACATCTCTGAGGGTATTGTCAGGGTGAGTTGATCCATCTACATATCTTGGCAGTATCACAGGAGCAAGGCTTGGTGAGGCATGTATTACAACACATGAGAACCCATGGGCAGTGGCTGCCAAACTACAAATTCGATATCACCAGATTAAGGAGAAAAGGGTGTCAAGTTGAAAGGGGAAAAAAGGTAATTTGCCTAAAGAAATAAATTAACTAAGTGAGAGATTTTGTAACCACCATCAATATACTTACAAACTTTCATGGTGTCAAAATGTAGTATTTTGGAACAAGTAGGACATGTCCGGGTGAAGAGGGAAACTTCTTGGATAAATGTAGTTTTTTACTTCCAGGAATTCAAAGTACTCGTCAATGACTGCAAAGCTGAATCTTTAAAGGAATTTTTTACCCCATGCAATTGCAGTTATGTAGTGTCCATTACTACATAGTAAAACCATAAATTATGAGTGAAGATATCTCACTTTTAATGTCCTAATCAGTCATGAAGTACCCAATTTCATGTTTCAGTCCCAGTTGCCATTTATTTAGCTTTCACTGTAGCTCAACTTATTTGTAATTACAACCATGCTATTGTCTAGCTATCCTCTGTAGCTAGAAATAATTTGAATTACACACCCACGGTTAGCTTGACCGTGCCTCACATTATTGGAAATACAGGAATAAATACCAGCATAAATCAAGGGGTGAAAGTTCAAACCAGAGCATGGATGAGTGTGACTGTGCACCATTTTCACAGATGAAAAATTGAAGGATGTACTGGTAATCATATGCCAAATTATAATATTTCTTGACTGTAGGCATGGTGAATTGACTAGGATATTCTGAGTAGCATATTCCTTTAAGTTGTGACATCATAGGTATTGCATTTTCCAAGTCAACTGTAACTTTTTTGTTGAATCGAACTGCCAAGTCACAATCCCTTCCCTCAAAGGTGAGGTTTTAGCTAGGAAATGTACTTCCAAGTCACAATAATAATTTGAGCATCAAAGACTCGTGCTTGTTTTCAAGCCTGAGCGCTGTCTGTTAAAGATCAATGTGGGGTGCCTCTCCTGGAAATTACAAGTCTTGGACTGGAGTGTGTCTTCCTTGGGTGAGCTCCATCAGGAAATCCAACATTCTACAATAATTAATTCTGGGGAAATATTGAGCGACTAGCTGATACAACACATTCTAAAAGCCTTGCTGGGTCACAACATAACCCTGTGACATCACAGCGATGGGTTAAATAAATCTATGCAATTAAGAGCAATAAAACACAGCTTGAGAATATTGGTTTTAAGCTCAAGACAGATATGGGTTTTCTCCATGTTACAGTTTGTCAAAGCCATAATCACAAGTCAGAGTTAAATAAACAAACAGCTGTAGTCCAAGCGGCCCTTCAAGAGTTATTTGGTTTGTGCTGTCTGAGGATATTGCTACCTGCTGCCAACAATCTAGAGGGTATATGAGCACAGGCACAGTGTAAACACACTGTCTACACTCACATCCATTCACACAGACATCTACAGTACAGTAGCTGTTGTCATGCACACTGTTAACATGTGTAATTTAATAATGCAATTAGACAAACATGCAACATATGAACACACAGGCTGACATGTTAAAACCCAGTTGAGTGGATACATTCTGAAGACCTCAAGGATGCTATTTTGGTAGGGTTTAATTTCTAAAAAAAGATTGAATGCTGAAATGAATATGAAATCTGTCAACCAAACTAACAATTTCGCCTGCTTTTTTGTATTGGGTACTTCAAAACAGTTGGAGAGCCTCTAGGCTGACCAGCGGTAGTGAGTAATGCTAAACTTGAAGTGTGTCAGGTTTTTTCCCACTACCGTTTTAGAACAGAGGGTACCAGAAAAGGGGGTCGGGCGAGTGTGTGTGAGAGAGACAGGGAGAGAGAGAGAGAGAGAGAGAGAGAGAGAGAGAGAGAGAGAGAGAGAGAGAGAGAGAGAGAGAGAGAGAGAGAGAGAGAGAGAGAGAGAGAGAGAGAGAGAGAGAGAGAGAGAGAGAGAGAGAGAGAGAGAGAGAGAGAGAGAGAGAGAGACAGAGAGAGAGACAGAGAGAGAGACAGAGAGAGAGACAGACAGAGAG
>JACXGM010009145.1:8575-29922 GCA_016801145.1 Umbra pygmaea
TCAAACCCTTCCATGGAGGGCCTAGTGTATGCTGGTTTTTGGTCTTTCCCTTCAATTAGAGCATAATTAGGACCTAGACTGCCAGGTGAGGGGAGATACTAACCAATTAGTGAGCTACTCCATCAGGCTTGTACAAGGTAAAAGCAAAAACCTGCATACACTAGGCCCTCCATGGAAGGGTTTGAGGACCACTGGTCTACATGCTTTAAAAACCACTTGTTTGAGCAAATGTTTTAATGAATTAGTTTTTGTGAGTCAGATTTTCTTCAAACATTTCCACTCAGACAGCACACCCTAAAACATGCATTATTTCAATGCAGAACGTGAAGGCCATGTAGGCAAACCATACCCCAAAGAAATATAATACCAAAAACAGACAGTAAATGGGTACAAAATTTTAAGATTTAATATAGAAAGTCTCCCATCAGTTATAAACCAAATTGATTTCCAATTGCAAAACCATGTAATTATTTATTGACATTAACTTCTACTCCATGTGTGACATTTTGTCTGAACAGAATATGTCAACAGGGAACTTTGACAACCATAGCATCTGTTGCCCCTCTCCCTGTGTTACCCCTCACCACAGTTATTACATTTTCATATTCCTATCTTTAGAGTTTCAGATGTGAAGGTGTAGTCAATAACTTCATCATTATTAAATCAATGTACATACAAATGGCACCTAATTGTACACACAGGAAAAAGAAAGCAGTTCCAAACAAGCAATATTAGAGAAGCTCTTTTAAATCTGAATTAAGACTGAATGATACAAAACAATCAAGGGAGCCTGTGAAAGAAAAAGCACTTAACTTATCCAAACACGTGCAAAAACTAAAGGCAGAGATAAAAAAGCAGTCCATGTACATTATACACACAAATACAGTCTGGGCAGTCCCACGGATGTGCTACCAGAGGAGTGTGGGTGGGCAAACAAGTGTAACATTGATCAGGAATCTTGTCTCAAATGACCCTATTCCCTACCTAGTACACTCCCTTATTCCTCGGTGCACTTTCACCCGCATAATATAGGTCTCATTTGAGATCTGCCATTGTTGTCCAGTTTGAAAGCCAACCTTTTCCAGTCCATGACAAGAGATTAGGCTGTTGGTTGCCCGATCAGTCATCAATCTGAACATTTCTACAGTTGTCCACATTCATTGATGACGATCTTCTGGCTGGGTTTGCCCGTCTTTGTCCCCAGAGCTCCCATAGCATGGACCACATCCAAGCCTTCCCTGACGAAGCCAAAAGCCACATGTTTAAAGTCCAGGTGCTCAGCCTTCTTCAGTGTGATGAAGAACTGAGAGTTGTTGGTGTCACGTCCACGATTGGCCATGGAAAGCAGTCCCGGGCCTGTGTGGCGCACGTCGAAGTTCTCATCCTCAAACTTGTCACCGTAAATGGACATTCCACCTGTACCGTCCTGTTTGGTTATATCTCCGCCCTGACGACAGACAAGAAAGACGTTGGGAAATGTATTACCAGATGTTTCTACCCTGTAACAGGACTGACATTTACACATTAGGTCTGCTTTGTGTTTGTATGTCGACATTTTTTGAAAATGTTTTTGAAAGAAATAACAGCACTTCGATGGCTGTGTATTTTGTGGTTTACGGCTAGAGAACAACCGATACAGTTCTCTATTTAAAGACAACACCCCACCAACACTCCCACCTCACCTGACACATGAAGTCTGGAACAATCCTATGAAAGACTGAGTTGCGCAGGCTGAAGCCCTTCTGTCCCGTACACAGTGCTCTGAAGTTCTCAGCGGTCTTAGGGACAATGTGAGAGAACAGTTCTATGACGACCCTTCCCAGTGGTTCACCATCAGCAGATATGTCCAGGAACACCTTTATGGAGGAAAACAGAGGGAAACATCGTAAATGAACAGGGTCCCCATTTTAAGAAATATACTTCCTATAATCAAGTTCTTGATGCTTTTTAATAGAATTTAGGTTGAGTTGTTATCGGATGAGTAATTGTTATCAGATGAGTAATTGTTATCAGATCTGAAAAGCTCTCAATATTGGCGAGGGTATGTGGATGTTTAACATTTTATTTTGGACATTTTCAAGCTTTACACCTTGAAATTGTTTATTTTTATTTTATGAATGGCGCACAGCTTCAGAACGGTGCAGAAAAAATAAAATAAAAAATATTGTTCACTTACCCGGGGGTTTGTGTCTCTGGAATGTTCCTGGACCCTTGACATCTGAGGAGAAGACAGGGCCAAGGCCTCCGATTGGCCCATTCGACTCTGACACTCACAGAAGATCTTCTTAAAAGACTCAGCCAGTTCTGGCGTTTTGAACTTGGCAGCCAACTGTTCCACCTTACCTTCACCCTCTGGAAAGGACACATTATCAATACATTTCTCAATTCATTAACTATAGAAGATACTCAGTAGCCAGCAAACAGACACACCATTATCTTGTCAGCTGCAGTCCTGTGGGTGAAAAATGCTATTTGATAAAACATACTGAACAAGAATGTGAAGAGTACAACACCAACACCACCACCACCACCACCCAACACCCAACACCCAACACCAACAACTGAATTCTAACATCGCTGCTGACCAGATGCATCTCTTCATAGTTACAGTTCACCATTGGTCACATGACCTCAGCAAAAGGTGACATGCAAGTATTGTCTGAGAACAGCGCAGGCAAGGCTACAGTGAGTTTTACTTCAGTTAAATTGAGTGGCCTGTGTAGCCTGCAGACCTCCACCTGGATAAACTTCTCTAGGATGGTACGGATCGCAGTTAAGCGTAAACATACTGCCGTCCCAGCTGCAGCTACTGTCTGAGGCCATTCCTGTGGAACATGGTTCTGGAAGCAGTGTAGATTTACCTGCGTAGTCGGTAGCGGTCCAGACCAGAGCTTGATTGGAGGTGTTCATGGGTTTTAACTCCATGTTCTGGGAGATGGTGTGGTTGGCACAGACCTTAAGCACCTGCTCTCGTCTCATGAGCACACGATAGAACCTCTTCTCTGGATGGAACAGGATCTTGATGTCACCCACGCCCCTCTCCTTCCACTGGCCCAGGTCTCGGTCCCAGCGGTACAGCTTGGTGCGCTCCTTGAACAGGATCTCCTCATCCTCTTCGCCAGACTTGGTCTCCACCTGGACAGCCGTTACAGGTTAAATCACAAGCCTCATGTAGAGCTTTGAATAGACAGTTAAATAGACTTATGAAAGCTCTAAGCTGAGCCTCCGCCTAGGACATATAGAGTTGATTACAAAGATGTCGTCTAGGCTTGGAAATTGGCATAAAAAAATGAAACAGAAGTACATTCGGGTTAAAGGGGCACACCGTGCTACAGAAACCCAGAGGTTCTGGGCGACTTTCCCAGACATTTCCCTCTGCTTGGCTTGGGAGAATGCTAGACTTCACATTTCACAGGCAAAATACATGCTACTTTGTCATCACAAACTGGAACGACTAGCAAGATTGAAAACATGTCTAAATTTAATGTTTCAGTCTGTTACATTAGCATCCATGTTATATCGATCCCATTACAAGCCATGGAAATGGTCTCTCAATTGTTCTAACAATTTTATTCCAAGGATGTCTTTTGGCGATGATTACATCAGGTGTGGTACTGATAAATACACAAGGTGGCACAATCTTTTCAGTATGTAGAGTAGTGCTGGGCGGTATACCGGTTCACACCGAATACCGGTATTTATTTGTCATTATATTAATTTTTTATATACTGCCATAAAGGTGTATTTGAATAGACAACGTCCTGAACGCTGCGCTGTGCAACACTGCTGAATACGTTGTATTCCAACCTGGAATGCTGTTTGAATCATATAGCCTACTGTACTATTTGGGTGGGCTATTGTCAAACTGGGTGCCATCTACAGTAGCTACTATAGAATAGGAGGAAAGCCCCGGAAAGAACGAGTGTACTGTAGAATACGGCAGGAGGAACGCACCCGAAAATGCCGAAATCATGGTCAACATTCATCTTCCTTGTCAGCAGAAACTGGCATATAAAGAAAGTTTTGTCTCTAAAGTTTAAAACGATTGAATTTCTAGTGGAAAATGGATACTGAAGTTGTGCTTTCTGTCTTCCGTGAAAGCATACAACCGATAGTTTGTTAGTTACTGTTCATATTCCGATGGTCTTCAATGTACACACGTCTATGAAGTGACAGTAGTTTAAATGATTGTCTCTAAAACAGCTACATGTATATTTTACAGTCAAAACGAAGTCTGCTGTGCATAAAGCAACTCTTTCATCATAAGAATAATATAATGAGCAGGTGAACACCATGCTACAATTAATAAAATTATGAATATTGTATTCGTTCCCGGTTTTCGGATAATAAAACTTTTCCATTCGTAACTACATTTACGTTGTAAGTCTAAGGATTTGGCCAACTGGTATGTTCTGTATTAGGTGTCTAGATTATTACACTCTGCTCGTAAAAGTGTTATACTCTGCGACTTGAGTTAGATGGTATAGTTTCCAAAAATCAATGTTTTTATAAAGGGAAATGTCTAAAAATAATATCCTTTCTAGGTCTCTCTGCTGTATATTTTAAATTTGGATCTGATGAGTTAAGAGAGAAACTCTGTGAAGAGAATATAATATGTGCCATTCCATAGGATATAATATATAGAATACAATTTATTTTGTATCCCACTTTAGGAAAAGCTGATCTAAAACAACTGTACAGAACAAAAATAATGACTGCAGTTATCGTGTGTAAAAAAAAATATATATATATATAGCGAGCCTCCGAACCATTTGTAAAAACATGCATATCACATGAAGTATATTCACTAAAATACAGTAGGCTACTAGTGTGGAATTATTCTACAATATTCACTCATCATGACAGTAAAATAGACCATCCTAATTAAATCTACTGCAATAATTCCTCTCTCAAACTGTAAAAAATGCTGGGAACACTTGATTATGCATGAAAAAAGAAATACCGTCATATACCGTGAAACCGGTAGAATTTTGACAAATACTGTGATATACATTTTTGGTCATACCGCCCAGCCCTAATGTAGAGAACTAAAAAAAAGACAGAGGGAGGGCGAGACCGAGTCAAGAACAAGACCAGTGCCCCACACTACGACACACTAAAATGTGAAACATGATCAAAATAGCTTCTTAAATTGATCTGAAAGATCCACACTCCCATAAAAACACTGATATTAAAAACTGAAAGCTGAAATAAACTTAACCATCTTTATTCAATACTCCTGGGTGACTTCCATCATTTAGTACAGAATGTAAAAAAATTATTCATTGTTCATCACTAGTCTTCACTTTTCTCCGCCTTTTATAAACAATGCATAAAGTTGTTGTTTTTAAACCAACAACAATCCTTTTATTCAAAACCACATAGCTAAATGTGTAAAAAAAAGCCAAACATTCAACATTAAAAATGCAGAAAAGCTGTGTATTGTAACGAATCCAGCAATTATGTGAAATGTTGATGTTTAGGAACAACTATTATAAGAGTCTTTTATAGCTTGTATGTGTAATCAAAGCAACAAAATATATTTAATACAAAGAGGTCAGAAAGTCAGTGGCCTAACTGCATGTGATTTATAAAAGTACAAAATTTAATTGGGAACAGTTTCATCAAAAAGTAAACACAATATAAATCAATGGTATTTTGGCCATCATATTTTTCAAATAGGTAAACAAGGATGTTAAATGTTTGATATGGTATGAGGCAGAGTGTGTGTGCTGGTAAAAAGTAATATTTGATCTGCAACTATTAATTGGAACATAAAAATTTGCTCTCTGAAAGTAACGTGCCATACAATAACCTATTTAATTTAGTCATTTCTCATATACGTTGAGGTGCATTACTCAGTATCAAATCTCTGCTCATATCTATAGGTTAGCTCTCTAACCCAAACAAGAGAGCATTAACTCGGCGCATAGCTTTAATGTTGGCAGCTGTATACAGCTGACATTAGCTAAGGTCGATGTAACTTAACATTAGCTACACATGCGCAGCAGTTTGTCTACATTACTCATTGATCAAATAAGACTATGGTGGGACAAACATTTGCTTTGGAGCAGGAGCATCGATAAGAGGACTCGTTAATGTTGAGGGCAAACAATATTGATGGTTTATAAAACTTAAAACCCAGAGCCGTATTCAAAGATGGATTTATATATGGCTCTGTTAGAACCGGTTCTCGAGTGGAACCCGTTTTCAATCCACATCCGAGGCAGGTTGCTAACGTTAGCTAGCCAGCTTTGCTAAACATCACTCTTACACAGCTTACCTTTCTTTGTGCTTCCTTTCTAAGTGACAATAAAAGTTTGAAGTAGTCCCCACCATCTCTGAAATCTAAGCACTGCAGTATTTAAAAGAAGCTGTATGCTTTCTTCTGGATGTTGTTTTACAAATATATTCTCTATGATTTTTGTAGTCGAATTGTATTACTGAAGATATTGCAGACATCTTCTCCCGCTCCCAGACAAATACAGCTCACTTTCTTGGGAGTGTGAGTGAAAGGGGGCGGGGATGGGTGACAGCGGTAACAAAAATACATAATTAGCAATGACCAATGAGTCACGTTACTGCTTGGATTGTAATCAGTACATTTAACATCCAATAAAAGCAAAGATTTTAACAAAAAATAGACAATATACTGGCAATTTAGTGATATTTCCACAGTTATGGTCTTGAAAAAAAGTCCAGAGTCCTCAATGTCCGAGACCAAGACAAGACCGAGTACAAGTGCGGCCGAGACAGAGACTAGACCGAGACCATCAAAAAGTGGTTTCGAGTACTACAACACTGCTACTATGAAGTTAACTTTATTAGCATTATTAGAATTGACTGCTGCACCAACTCCGGACAACGCATTTTTATAATAATGTTTTTCCATTGCTCTGCAGTGTGCAATGGATATTCAGTAGTTATTGTATTTGTGTTTCATCTGAACGTGACATTTCATTTCCATGAGAGATGATTAATAAACAGTAAATGTGTTAACAGTTCAACAAGACACTAGATAAACTATAATGACTAGGGGTGGAACAGTACACAGAAGTCACAGTTCGGTTCATACATCGGTTCAGACATCACAGTTCGGTAAAAGTTTGGTACAATGGAGGGAAAAGCTAAACAAAAATGCAGAACGCAATTTTCTTTTATTGTGCATGTCTCAAGCTGTACCATCTAGTGTCATACAGTTTCTCCCCTGAGCTAGCATATCTGGGTGATTGCATCTGATATCCATTAGCATGTTAGATGTATTTCCACTCACATAGCCAACAGCTGCTGAACAACGCTGACACACAGTCCTCATCTTATCCACCACTCTATTGCCTGTACTACTGTAACTGATGTATACAATCTATGACTGTAACTGATTGGGAAACTGACGTTTTCCCAAACTTGCGATCTTAGAGGTCGGTGGGTCCTCTAACTCTTGTGGGTCGCCACCAATACTCGTCCTTAGTGCTGCTCTCTCTGACTCACTCACCGGACTGTCGATCTGACAAAAAACTGCATACATAGGTGGAGCTCGGCTACTTAGCTTCAGAGCTAAGGCGAGGCTACAGATTAGGTGTCCATAAACAACCCGCGTATCTAACAGTAGTTCCGCATTACATTAATTAATTTGCACGCAAGATTAATTTATTTTTATACCGTCCCCGGTGGTGTGCTGAGAAGATGATCAAACTTGACTGTCTAGAGGAAGTAAAAGTCCTAACAAGGTTTCTGTAGGTGAACCTGTGGATTGATCATTAAGGTATCGGATCGAAGGCATGTTTCCATGTAATTTCATGCACCGAACCGTGACGCCCGTACCGTTTCGGTTCAATACTAATACATGTAACGTTCCACCCCTAATAATGACATTAAAGTAGATTAATAGCTTAGATTAATAGCAGTGTATACCAAAATACCTCTGGAAGTGAGACAATGGGTTCAAAGTGAATGTCCACATCACTAGCCTCCTCTTCATCGCTACCCTCCTCAGCTTTTGGTGGGGCTGCAGCTCCAAACAAGACAGCTCCAGCATTCGCCCACGAGAAGTTAGAATCTAAAAACATCAAAAGGTTAATTTCACTGAAACACAAGATCACAGTTGTGCCATGGTAACAGTAACTACAGTAACAACGAGTAATATTAGAAAACAATTACAAATTTAACTTCCTACAGTTGTTTTCAGAACAGTCAAGTGCCAACCTTGTTTTCCAAAAGCATATTCGCCTCCAGTGTTCTGGGCCAAATCAGCAAATGAGAATCCTCCCCCTGCAAGAGAACTGAGACCCAGCGAGCCAAAAGTGTCTAGAACATATGAAAAAGAGAAGGAAAGAAAAGAAGGAGTTCAGTTTTCTGCATTTGTGTCAGAAATGGGTTGGTGTTGCAGACATGGAAGTAATGACCAAGGGTTGAATGACAAATGTATTTTCTTAATCACATAAAATGCCAAAAACATACCCTGAGTAGTGGTGGTAGTTGTAGACGTTGTAGTGGAGTCAGGCTCAGAGGTCTTCTTGGTAGACAGGTCTATAGGCCAGCTGCTGGTCGCTGCAGGAGCAGAGTCAGTCTGCTGAGAAACCTGGTCCCTACTGCTGGCTGCAGGGTTTGGACTTTGGCAAGAAACACAAGAACCAGCAGACTTCTCATTTCTCACAAGACACGTGTTACACTCCCACTGACCTGGCTTTTTGCCAAACTTTGTACCAAAGCCAAAACCAGACGATTGAGTCACCAATTCTACAGCATGATCAGAAGGTTTAGCTGCAGAGCTTGGAGTTTTAGCCTGCTCCTCTCCAAAAATAACTGAAGTCAAGTCTGATGGGCACTGCTCTTCTGTGGAGGACTGGACCTCTGACTGCTGGATGGCTGACGACTGAACCTGTTCTTCTGCTGTAGAAGACTGGACTTCAGCATCCTGGATGGTTACTGACTGTTCTGGGGCCTGTTTCTGGATGCTTGGGAAGATGACCAGAGTCTCAGCTGTGGAGGATTGAACTTCTGCATCCTGGATGGTGCAGGAATGATCTGTTGTAGAAGATTGAACTTCTGCATCCTGGATGGTGCTGAAATGATCTGCTGTAGAAGATTGAACTTCTGCATCCTGGATGGTGCTGAAATGATCTGTTGTAGAAGATTGAACTTCTGCATCTTGGATGGTGAAGGAATGACTAGTTGCAGAAGACTGGACGTCTGGCTGTGACTGGTGTGCAGCCTGCTCCTGGCTGCTGGAGGCTGTGATCTGAGGAACCAGTGTTTTTTTAGAAGACTGGTCAGGGACGTGTTGCTCTGTCACTATACTACTGATGCTCGAGGACACGGCCTCAGAAGAGACAGGGGCTGCACTTCTCTCAGCATCCTGAAACACAAGGCAAACCTTTTTAATGCCTTAAAACACTAGGCTACTTAGCAGCAATCTATGACTAAGCATTTTCATAGACCATTCCAATCGATCTCACCAGGTCCTGCTTTGCTTTGCGCACCTCCGTCTCAAAGTCCTCTAGCCTGTCCTTCTCTGTCTCGCTGTCGCTACTGACACCACAAAAGAAGGTCGGTGGCAACTGCAGGGTCCTGGCTTTCTGCTCTTCCTCGGGCGTAGGCTTCTTCTCCCACACTACCTCAACCTCCGAGTCCACAGCCTCAGCAAATGCTTCAGCCTGGTTTGCTGACAGGTGAAAAAGAGAGGTTAATGGAATCTCGCCTAAACCAAGTCTACTGGCAATGACCTATACAGTCACTCCGGCCATCTAACTTACCAGAACCTACACTTGTGGCCTTTCTCTTGGGTAGATCCGGGTACAGTTTTCCAACCAGGGCCTTAACTGCAGTCTCAAAATCCTCATCTGAAAAATGCACAACACAAACACTTAGCAACATACATAGAAATTGAATTTCAACATAGAAGTGCCATTCAATGCAAATAAATGTAGCAGAATGGTCAGAGTGGCAGACATTTTTACGTGTACCATTCCATTGCAAAGATCTAGCGGACCTACTTCCGCATTAAACTGATTTGCGTGTTGTTACCGTGACAATTAACGAGTCGCCATTTTTTTGTGTACCAATCGAATGACCAAGCAAAATGTTTAATAAGGCTTCTATAGATTTAATTTCTATGGCAACATAATAAACTAGTAGGAAAAATAATTTGCTCATACAGGTAAGATTGAGAGTGTTGGTGTAACTTCTCACCATCGGTCTGGTCATCACTGCTGTATCCTGGGTCATTTTGGTAGCAAAAGAAAGTGGGAGGCAACTGGAGTTCACTGGCCAGAGCAACTTGCTCTGCTGTTGGTTTCCTCTCAAACACCACCTCCACGTCATCGTCTTCCGCCTGGGGGAGCGCTATAACACAGCAACACCGACACATCAGACAACTGTCTGCAGAGGCCCCCTTTGTACAAATTCATTAACAGAATATCGAGTGCAAGAAGAATACTAATAATTATGTCCAAGGGTAATCTGCACACAATGTAAAACGACTACCTTAAAGGGTGGATCATAAGGGAACTGTTATATGAGATGAAGCATTTATGCTGTAAGGTTGATGAATGATTCTGTAGGGCAGGCTGACATTTTATTTTCCCCAAAACAGGTGCACCTACTGCTAGAATGTCACAAAAACATTTTACTTCAGCAACCAAATGTTTAGTTAGTGCAACAACACATGCATCTAAAATGGGTTTACACCATGCATTTCAGCACGCTGAGCAAGCAGTTACCCGAATCTCTGACAAAGTCGACTTACTGAGAAACTGTCATTTTAAATTAAATGCATTATTCTTAACAGGATTCCAGTGTATTTATGGAACCATCCATTGACTATTCCAGTTTTATCACTCTAAAACCTGTTCAGAAATTACAGCGATAGAAAACAAATATTATTGTAGAACACCAAAGATACAGCATGACTGCTTGAGACATGTAGGAACTTAAGACATAATTCCTAGGGACAACCAGACCAGCCTGGGTATTGCCTTTCACACTGTTGCTACACATCCTGGACTAAAAATGTGTATGTGATGTCAAGAAGTGTGTGACAGCACATTCCTTTTAGGAGCCTGGCTAAAATCTCTCTGTGTCTCCTTTCAACAGAGGGATACGTATTCTGCTTCATTGCCTACACTTCACTGGCTACTACCGACAGCTAAGTAATTTCTACTCTCGGTTAGCTGAACTGCTAGTCTAACATTAATCTAAAGTATGCCAACATTTCTCTGTCGTTACTGTTAATTATCACACATGGGCATGCAAATTGTTAGGTTGTTGTACGTTTGTACAGTCCAACTTTTTGCGTGCGGGTTAAGGCCGGCTCCTAAGCGGAGCCTGTCAGGTGACAGCTGTGTAGGTGACGTGTCACAGTACAAACACAGCGCAGTGACAGAGTACCTGGGGGTTCAAATTGGGAGGATGAGGTGCTGGTCCAAAAAGCCATTGGGTTATCTTTGAAAAGTCTAAAATCCAATCCTACAAAATAATGGTTGGCAGGTGAGAAAAGCTAGAATTTGTGGTCGTTTGATTAAGCAATTCAAATGTGTCTTCAGTGAGCTTTAAGGTGTTGAAAGCCATTACACGTTACATCGTTTCACCAGCTTGGCCTTTTACGAACATGCTGCTTGCAATTAAACCTGACTGCGTTATCCCTAAATATTTTACATAAACTCAATGTTCACATGCATTCCTAGTCAATTCACTATGCCTACAGTCTAGATGTACAGTGAGCACCATAACCTATCGACAGTGACATTTATTTTGTAATTTTGGTTCTGAACTCTAGCACTTTGAGTTTGAAAGGATACCATGAGAACGAGGTGCAGGAAGTCCGCTTTAATTTGAGGGTATATTTCATACATATCAGCTGTTCAGAAATGACAGCACTCGTTGTACATAGTCCCCAAATTTTCAAGCGCCAGAATTTTTTTACCATTGAACATCATGTAGAATTAAGGCATAATTGTTAATATTTGGTTGCATATCCTTTGCAATCAATGACTGATGAACTCTGCGATACAACATGACCAGATGCTGGGTAACTTCCCTGGTGATTCTCTGCCAGGCCTGTACCTCAGCCATCTTCAGTCCTTCCTTGCTTTGGGGATTTTTTGCCTTCAGTCTTCTCTTCAGCATGTAAAATGCATGTTCAATTGGATTTAGATCCAGTGGTTGACTTGTCCAGTAAAGGATCTTCAACCTTTTGGCCTTCTAAACCCCCCTCGGTGCTCTAGCAGGATGTTCACGATCATTGTCTTGTTGCATGAGGAAGTGTTTTCCAATGAGTCAATAAATTTGGTTTTATCTGAGCAGATAAAATATTTCTGTAGACTTCAGAATTCATTGTTCTACATGTCTGCACTTACATCGTCGATGAAGACAAGTAAGCCTGTTCCACTGGCAGCCATACAGGCCCAAGCCATGACACCCGCTACACAACTTTTCATAGATGAGGGGTTATGCTTTGGATCATGGGCATTTCTTTTTTGTCCACACTTTCCTCTTTCCATCACTCTGGTACATGTTAATGTTTGTATAATTTGTCCACAATACTTTTTTCTAGAACTGTTGGGGCTCTTCTAGGTGCTTTTTAGCAAATTGTAATCTCGCTTTTCAGTTCTTCAGGCTAATCAGGGGTTTGCATCTTGTAGTGTACCCTCTGTAGTCCTGCTGGTGTAATCTACATATGTTGTCGGGGGGGTTTCCTCACCATAAAAAAAGGCGTCTTATCTGTTCATCCACTACAGTGGTCTTCCTTTTTCTACCATGTCTTTTGGCATAACTGAGTTCAGCATTCTTCTTTGTTAATGTTGAACCAAACAATTGACTGGGGCATGCCCAGGGTTTTTGCAATGTTCCTGATTGATTGGTTTTCATTTCTGAGCCTTATGATTGCCAGCTTCATTTGCATCTAAGATGGCTGCAGTACAGGCCTGGCAGAGCATTACCAGGAAGTTTCCCAGCATTTGGGCATGTCGATGCATCGAAAACTTCAAGCAGTCATTGCATGCATAGGATGTGCCCAAATATTGACAATTATTAATTTATTCTACATTTTTTTAACTGTCCATTGTTTTTTGGTGCTTGAAAATTAGAGGACAATGAACAAAAGGTGCTGAATATGTTTGCATATACTCTCAAATTAAACCTGACAATCCGCACTTCAACCTTTTTGTCAATGTATCCTTTCAAAAATCAAATTGCTAGCGTACAGAACCAAAGAAACAAATGGTTACTGTACAATGAATAACAGTGCTTACTCTATTATAATTTGTTGTATATTTACATCTTAGATCTTAGAATTTAGATAGTGATAGTATTTCCGATCATGCGAGATTTGGTAGGTGATTCCACCAGGTCTATCATGCTAACGGTAAGCATGTAATTAAAAAATATTTAGCTAGTGATAGCTAGCTAAAAGTAATGGCTCCTGGGACTGAAACATGAAATTAGGCACATCCTGACTGATCAGGATATTTAAAGGAAGACATTTGGATTCAAGACAATTTTGAAAAGCTATTTGTTTTATGGTTTTACCATGTAGTACCGCATACTACAAAATTACTGGACTGCATGATAAGTATTCCATTAAGGGACTCCATTACTCAGAAATGTATGTCTTGTATTGATAGGTCTGCCATCACATTAACAACCTAAGTGAATGTAGTTAGTTCTGCTAACAATGAGTGTGTGCTGCTAGGAGGAACAATGATAAACCAATGGTGCATGAATGGAATCACAACACAAAAGGGGTCAAATGATGTACAAATGCAGTCATTGGGGGACATCATTCAAAGACGAGCAAATTCTAATGAACCACAAATCAACGAGGTAACAGAGAAAAAAGGGTAACAAAAGGCGTACCTTTTTCTGGGATTTTAAATGCAGGTGAGGACTGGGAGGTCCGACCACCGTCTTTGGCCTTGGCGCTTCCTGAAGAACCATCATCCTTAGCTGATGGGGGGCTGCTTCCGAAGATCTTCTGGAGAGAATCTGTTCCAAAGAGGAACTTGGGTGGGGGAATCATCTTAAAGACATTGGTATGTGGTGTGGTGGCCTTGCTGTCTGGAGTATGGAAAGCCTCGGGAGACGTCTCCGTCCGTTCTCTGGTAGTCTCCTCCAGGATTGCCACAGCAGCTTGTCCGCACACCGAGATACCTGTCGCAGCCACTGGAGAACGGGCCTCACTGGGTGCTATTGGGGTGATCAGAATCCCATTCTCCTGAGCAGTTTTTGCCTTTTCAAAGACTTCTCTAAAAGAGTTAGCCACATCCTGCAATTTAAAACGAACTGCTAATTGCTCCACATTTCCCTCAGCTAGCTCTGCAAAGTCAACGGCAGTCCAGACCCAGGCTTTCTCTGCACCCTTCATGGGCTCCAACTTCATTGAAGATGTGACCCAGTGGTTGGCACAGATCTTCAGGACTTGGTCTCTCCTCATGACAAGTCGAACTCTTTTGGTGTCATAGTTCTGCAGTATCTTGAGGTCTCCGATGCCCCTCTCCTTCCACTGGTTCAGCTCTTTGTCGTAGCGATACAGCTTTGCTCTGTGGCTGAAACACACATTTTCGCTCTCCTCTCCAGTGGATATATCCACCAGGTCTGGCAGAGGAACCACAGGCTCAAAGTACAGGCCATCCCTCTCCTCCTCCTGGCTAACATCCTGCTCCTCATCCACAGACGCACCGCTCCTGTTTAGCTTGGCTGGCGACTTTGCGGGACTGACGATGGGCTGGAAGCTGAAGTTGAAGCCGGGTGTGGACTCCCCAAAGCGGAAAAGGTTTTTCCTGATTGGGCTGCTTTCGAGTGGTGAAGCATAAACAGACGTGTCAGCACTGTTGTCCAGTGCATCTTCTCTTAGGTCATAGTTATCCCATTCTAAAGTAGGGCCAGTGCTATCTGCGTGGGGCTTGACGATCAGGCCAGAGGTGTTACTGATTGTTTTGACATTAGCTTGGCTGTCATCCTCCTTGATTTTTGTCTTGTCATCAGTCAGGAAGAATTTAAGGTCTTTCAGACCAGATTTCATCTCCTCTGCCTTCTGGATAAGATGTGCAGTTCTACCAGTGTCAACAAGCTTGTGAGGTGTCTGCAAGGGGATATCCAAAAGGAGCCGCTGACATTCTTCAAACTTCAGCTTAAACTCTTCGGCCAACTCTGCGGTTTTGAACTTGGCAGCAAGTTGTTCAAGTCTGGCATCTCCATCGGAGAAGTCATTAGCCAGCCACATAAATGCTTTGTCGGAGCCAGCCAAGGGCTTCAGGTTCATGGTGGTAGTAATCCAGTGGTTGGCACACACCTTCAGGACCTGTTCCCTCCTCATCAGTACTCTGAGCCTGCCATTTGTGGCATTCTTCAGGAACTTGAGGACCCCAACGCCGCGCTCCTTCCACTGGCTGGTGTCTCCGTCAAACCTGAAGAGTTTCACCCTTTGAGAGTAGAGAGTCTGTTCGTCCTCCTCCCCTGTAACAAGGTCCACTTTCTCAGGCATCTGGACAACAGGCTCAAACTGGATATCGTCATTCTCTTCGGTCTTGTAAGTGTCCTCATCATCCGCGTCAGCTGAAGTTTCTAACCTCTGCTTTGAGTGAAGGGATGTGAATAGCTGCTCACCAGCAGAGGTGAAGCCTTTAAAATTGGGGTTAGTCTGTCCAAACTGAAACTCTCCTTTCGTGTTTTTAGCCAAGTCTGCAAAACTAAAATCATTGGGTTTGCCAGTTAAGAGGGGATTATCAATTTCATCCACCAACTTGTCAACTGACGGAACAGAGGCAGATACAGTGACACCTGATTCCTTCCCTTTTTCCCGGTGCTGCTCAGCAATATTCTTCAGGAACATGGACGCAGACCCGGAAGCAGGACTGTCAGTCTTAGATGGTGGGCTTTTCTTTGTAGTATCCTGAATGCCAAACTTCAAGCCATCTGCTGGGACGGGCATGATGAAAGAGAATCCGGCAGCACTTGGGGTACTTTTCTTATCTTTGCTTGTGCCAAACTGAAAAGTGCTGCCACTGTTGAAGTTTGCTTTAAAGCCAGTACCAGCAGGCTGTGTAGAGGCACCACGACTTCCAAAGCTAAAGCTGAAGGACGAGCTGGAGGGGGCTGCTGTAGCAACGCTCTTAGCGTTGGGGTTTGGAGTCTGGCAGGAGACACAACAAGTTGCAGAGACGTCATTTCGGACTAGACATGCATCGCAGTCCCACTGTCCCTCCTGCTTGGCAAACATGGCCCCAAGAGACGTAGGATTGGGGTTGGGTGTCTGGCAGGATACACATTTAGAGACAGATGCATCATTCCTTACAAGGCAGACATCACAGTCCCACTGTCCATCCTTCCTAGCAAAGAGAGCACCAAAGCCTGTAGCTGTTGGTTTGGGCGTTGATGCTACCTCTACAGTTGGCTTTGCTGAGGAGTTAGGAGTTGGACAGGAAACACCAAACCCAGAGCCAAATCCCACTGCCAATGGCTTCGATTGTACTTCTGCTGTATTTTCTTGCATTTTACCAAACTGGGCTCCAAAACCGGCAACACCAAACTCAGAGCCAAATCCTACTGCCGATGGCTTCGATTGTACTTCTGCTGTATTTTCTTGCATTTTACCAAACTGGGCTCCAAAACCGGCAACACCAAACCCAGATCCAAATCCCACTGCCGATGGCTTCGATTGTACTTCTGCTGTATTTTCTTGCATTTTACCAAACTGGGCTCCAAAACCGGCAACAGGTAAAGACGTTGTGCCACTGGTTCCAAATGTGAAAGAGGAGGGTATCTGGGCTCCAAAAGCACCAAATCCCTTTCCAAAAGATCCTGCACTACTAGTGTCTTTTGAAGAGTCTGTTCCAAAAGTAAATCCTCCCACAGATGCAGACCCACTAGTTGTTCCTTTGGTTTTAGGTGCCGGCATGCCGTCTGGCTCCAATAGGACATTCGGATTGGCAGTTTGACAGGCAACACACTGCTTAGCTGTAGATGTATTTCTAACATAGCAAACATTACAGTCCCATTCCCCATCCTTCTTTGCAAACTGAGCAGCAAAGCTTGTCGCCTGTGGAGCAGAGGGTTTAGAAGATTGTTTCCCAGCTGTCACATTTTGTTGCTTTTCTGGAGATTTGGGAACAATCTTCTGAGCCTCTTCAAACTTTGTCTTGAAAAGCAATGCCTCGTCTGCCGTTTTGTACCGGATGGCCAATTGTTCAGTCCTTGGTTCTTCATCCGCATAATCAATGGCATTCCAGACCCAGGACTTGTCTGATCCAGCATTTGGTTTCAAGAGCATATCTGGTGTGATGTAGTGGTTTGCACAGATCTTCAGAACCTGCTCTCTCCTCATTAACAGACGTACTTTGCCTGATGTATTATGCTTAAGTATTTTGACTAAGCCGATGCCCCTCTCTTTCCACTCTTTTGTATCTGCATCAAATCTGAACAGCTTAGCCCTATTACAGAACATCTCCTCCTCTTCCTCTTCTCCAGTCTTTACATCTACTTTGTCAGGGAGGGGAACAATTGGCTCAAAGTGAGGCCCATCCTCATCTTCCTCCACACGGGTACTGTCGTTATCACTCTCCACACCTTTCTCCTCCTCTGCAGGGCTTGCCAGCCCAAAAACTGGCTTGGTCACATTTGTAAAACTAAATGGCTGGTCAATATTTCCAAATAGGTTTGGTTTGTCCTGACTCTTGGCTGCATCACCAAAAGAGAGGCCTGATGAGCTTTTAGTGCCAAAGGTAAATATTCCACCCTGACTAGGAGGTTCCTGGAGCTTTCCTTCAGAGGGGCTTTCCGATGTCGTAGGCTTGTCAGATGTTAGAAGCCCGTAAAGGCTCTCACTGTTTTTTGCCTTGAAAGTAAAGTCACCATCATTGGATTTGAAGTTTGAGTTGAATTTAAAGGAAGTGGATGATGGCGTGGACTGGGCAACTACTCCAGCGCCAAAGCTAGGCATCTTAGACGGCTCAGTAGGCAGCTGCTGGCCAAATGATATTTTCCCAAAGTCCACAGGTTTCCCTTCGATGTTCTGTGGTTGTTGTACAGGTACAACAGAGGGCTTGGTGAAATAGCCAGGCTCAGGTAGAGGTGGGTTGGTGGTGGGATGAGAGTGGCCATAGTATTCCTCACTGTAAGGGGAGAGTAGACTTGTTGCTGGGGACTCAAAGCGGAGAGGGGCTCCATAGACCTGGTCCTGAGGAGGGTAGATGCAGGCTGGTGTTGACTGAAGGGGAGGTGTGTTTGTGGGTTGTTGGTAGGCATACATGTGCTGCTGGGGTGGCAGGCGGTTGATTCCATACACAGGAGCCTGAAAAAAATACAAATATTCATTTGATATTTACCACAAGAGAATATCCCCTTTATAGTAAGAAAACCATTATGAATTATTAAATAACAATCCAATGTTTTAAACACCTACCTTTGTTGGGGTAACATTGGCTGCAGTACGAAGGAGATATTGTCCAGAGTTGTAAGCAGGGGATTGGTTGTAATACATAGAGGGTGCCTGGGTGGTGGCAACTGTAAATATATATAAAAAACATTTTCATATCATAGCAATACTGCAATTTCAGTATTGCAAAAAGTCTGAAGATGAACTGTATTCTGACCTGTGAGCGGTGCTCCATGGAAGGTCTGGGCTGGGGGGTAGCCCTCATGCATGCCCTCAGCCCCAAAACCTTCTCCATACATCCTCTGGTGGGGTGACATCATGCTGTCTGAGGAGTTGTGTCTCAGGTCATGGACCTCATTCTGCAATAAAACCACAGCACTTCAAGAAAGCATGCATGAAAATGTATCATAATGTAGGGGTGCCCCATTCAGTCGACTAGTCTATTGATATGCTCTTAGTCAGCTTAGATCTTTTTTAGTGAAGCAGCCGTTTAATATCTTACTCCCGTGTCAACACCATTGCTGAAATAAATGTGCTACAGAAATTGTACATGATAAAACATAGTGAAACACTACTAAAAAAATTTAACAAAAACTGTTTTTTAAAATCACATTGAATAACACCTAACTCCAGTAATTCCCTTTCATTTATCTGCATTCAATTTTTTGCATAAGGCACATGTAAGTGCAAATGTAGCAGTTGTTAGACTTAACTACAAACTGTCCTGAACTTTAAATCTACTGTTGATGTTATTAGACCTTAAAACAAAAAGCCTAATTTGAAATGTACATCCCCTGTATACAACAACACTGCTACTTCCAGCTCAGGTTTAACACAAACCACCTCAATTTAATGTTACTGTTCAATTTGATTGATTCAAAAATAATAATGTTAAAAACACTCTTTATTTTACAGTATATAGTGTACACCAAGGATTTTTACCTTTCGTGAAAGATTTTGGCTACTGTACGCCTGCTTGTGCTTTGCTACTGTAGGTCCAACAGGCCAACAGTAATAAAGCCATAATCTATTTTAGCTAGGCATTATTGAAAGTTTTGAAAGTTCTTAGGTCATATATATATTTTAACGGTTGAAATCGTCTGCGCTTCATTTTCATCAGTCGGCTTTGGCTGTGCCAAGTTTGAATTACCTAATCATAATAAAGCCATTATATCTTGTTACCAAGTCAAATAATTCTGTATAGATCTGTGGGTATAACCAGAAACAAAAATCAAGATTGTAGTTTTTTCCATACGTTTAAGTTTACAATTTCAGGAGCCTAGGTTAAAGAAATCACTTCCAAATCAAACAACATTATCTTGTACGGCCAATACGAACAATGCTCTCTCAGTAGCACAGTTCCTTACTGGTGTGGCATGTATGGTAAGGGCACATTCTGCAAATCATCCCGCGGTGAATGTCGGTCGCTGTCTGTGGTTTTGACGCACTCTGCTGCCTTGCATGATAAACAACATTTTTTTATTTGTACTACATGGCTATTACTTATCAGTTACATACAACCAAATAGTTGTAATTATATTGGCATTCAGCAAAAACAGGTGACATCAGGCTTAAGATTTGGAATAATTTAATAGCGGCTGAATCTGAAAAGCCAGCAGGTACTCTACATTGAGTCAGATTGGGAACATTCTTGTACATTTGTGATTGACGAGACAATCACCCTTAACTTTTTCATTTGTTTCTGATTATTTCTTCCAAAAGTGCTGTAAAAAATATTGAGTGACATTAGGGAATAGAAACATTTCAAATTTTAACTACTCGATTGTCAGAGAGAGATCAGTCGATTCTAGGGCTGCAGCTATCAATTATTTTTTGTAATCGAGTATTCTACCGATTATTTTATTGATAAATCAAGTAATAGGATAAGAAATATTTGTTATAGTCAAGAGCAATAATATACAATACTTCGGTTTAATTTTCAGAAAAACTATTTTTTATTGCCTACATTGTTTACAATATCATCTCTCAAAAAACTAAACATATTAAGTGCCATTGTAGTTGATTTAAAAGTTTACAGGACTGATTATAGCAGATTCCACAGCTTTCTAAGGACTGGCATTCTCCCAAAATCTAGTGAGGCCTTCCTGATTGAATTGATTAACCTGGAAGGAAGGAGAGGTCAAACCCCCCACTAGAACTCACAAGACAACAGGAAGCTAATAAAACACAACATTATGCTGAACATAACAATATGACATTTGGTGTTTTCTTGACAGTCCCATAAACGTTGTTCATTTTATACAGACATTACATGGTTGAACAGGTTGTGTAGGATAGGACGTCACCTAAACGTCCGTCACTCCTCCAATCATGTTAATGTGTTGATGCGTGTTGCGTTGTTCCAACTTTAGCCAGTGAAACGGACTTCCATTTTTATGCAGTGGTAAAGTGGGGTGACGCCTCTTCGGAGGGGATAAAAGTCTTTGTTTACGTTTAATCAAATGAGTTCTTGTTAACAGAGGCTCCTGGCCCAAGGTCGTGCATGCCATAGAATTGTGTTAGATTAATGTTAGATTACTAGACTGAACCGTATAGGATTTGCTTAGATTGTAGGTCAGATTTAGGAGTTTAGGAAGACATGTAAAATTCTTGGTATTGTCATTTGTGCTATTCTTTGCTAGTGGTGCAACGGATCGTCATTGATCCGTGATCCGTTCGGATCAATATCTTCGGTTCGGCACACACGTGATCCGCGGATTGATTTCTGAAAAAAAGTTGTCTGAATGTTTAGTCCGCTCACAACATGGTCATGGCGAGCGGAGGAACGGAGGAGCTTTAGCGCCCCGCGTCATTTAAATCCCCTGTATGGGAGCATATTGGTTTCCCTGTTAAATATAATGATGAAGGAAAGAGGTTAGTGAATAAAAACGTGACAGTGTGTAGGCACTGTGGCACAAGAAAGCGATGTGACAGTGGAAACACATCAAGCATGGCCACGCATTTGAAGCGACATCAGCCC
>JACXGM010009146.1:0-27925 GCA_016801145.1 Umbra pygmaea
CTCTAATCAATGCAAATTTTTGGGCGTGTTATTTAAATTACGATGGTTTTCAACCGTCTGATTTATCAACAGCCGCTCATTCGTACGCTGGAATTGGAGTGATACGAAAGTTTTGTAAATCACACGTGAGTCTCGTCGTAAGATGATTTCTGCGCTCAAATCTACACTGGTTTCTACGCACGTTTGATAAATGAGGGCCAATGTCTCTACAATGTTTTTTCATGAATTTTAGAGAAAAATATACACAAATGTACGTATACCGATCACAAATCAACACAACTGCACACTAATCACAAAGCTAAGAAATGCCTCTTTGTGCCTCTCTCCTCCCAGTTCCACTCACATCAGCTGTTCCACATCCTGGTGGTGGCAGGAGCGTTCGTCCATTTCCACGGCGTGTCCAACCTGCAGGCCTTCCGTTACGCGGCCGGGGCAGGCTGTGAGATGGACAACGCCCTCTGAGGCTATGGGAATGCCACGTCCAACACCTCGGTCAGGAGACACCCACAGGCACACAAGCGCCGCTGTGGCAGCCAGCCCTACACAACGCCCCTCAGAGGAAACCATGAAATAAAAAACGACAAGGTTTTTTTTCCCTCTGGGGAAAAAACTACTTTGTTATGTTTTTGTTTTCCCCCTTACTTTTTTGGGGTTAACTGCATCATGGGTTAAGACTGGTTTGCCCCACAAAAAATATGTTGGAAAAAAACGTTTGAATTTTGAGTAAATTGTAGAATTTGTTATGGTTGTTATGTTAACTCTGAACATTTTGCTCATGGTGTAAAGCAACAGAGACTGGGATTCATAGTGTCAAATGACAGAAAAGCTTAAACACATTTAAAAAGCGGAACAAGAAAAAAAGTCAAGAAAATAGAATTTGTGATTTTTTTTCCCCTTCCATACCAAAGCGGTGGCGGGGGGTGAGGTCCATGGAGGCCTAACCGCTTTTAAAACAGATTTTTTTTCTTCATGTAAATAAGATTTCTAAATTTGGGTTATATAGATTTGTATTAAATATATGAAAAATAAAAAAATGACAAACAATTTGTTGATAATGATTGAAAAATAAATCAACAAAGATGACAATGACCTGAAACGATAAGACAAAGACGTAAAACGTAGTAATTTTGAGACGCCTTAATAGGGTGCTTTTGAGACAAACACACCCTATTAAAGGAAGCTACTGCACCAGAGCACTGACGTGTCAGGCTAGCTAGCCTACCTCGTTAGGGAAGGGTTAAACATTTGGCTGGATATACAACCTGTAATTGGCCAAAGTAAAACCCCAGTTGGCTAATTAGGTGCTGAATTACTGGGACCAAGGGATCATTACTGTGTTACAACTGGCAACCTATTTACTATGTAGTGTCCACTTTTTGTAGGGAAGAGTGTTCGATCTTGATCTTCTATCAGTAGAACATTCTAGTGAGTCACAAGTGTCATCCCAGCTGTCAATGTGTCCTTCCTCCCTCCCGAGCATCGCTAACTGACGTTGTCTAAACAAAGTGCGGGCACAAATCTAAAATGGTGACCTATTCCCTATAGAAGAACACTAAGAGTAGTAGAGTGAATGGCACCATTTGAACATGAACGTTGGTTTCTCAGACCTTAGATGGAAGGACACGGTCTGTGCATCATACTGTCAGTTTCTTACCCTAAATTAAGTGAGCCTAGAGATTCGCTTGTTTTTAGGTTTGGCATAAAGTGACTTTGTACCTAGATTTGTACAAAATGTGAGTCATTGACTTGAAGTATGTTGAAAATGGCACTAATTCCCTACTTGGTGCACTGATGTAGTGCACTACACTATTATAGGGAACAGTTTGTCACTTGGAATTCAAACTAAGAACAGGAGCCAGTTTTGCAAAAGTTCTTATTGGATGCCAGTAATCAGTTTGTGTTAAATGCATAGAAACTAAACAAGTTTAATCGGTGTGTTACAGACTTCTGTGGGGGACACCTGTTCTTCATCTTTATTTCTGTGCATTTATTATAAACGGCTGCTCAATCAGATACATTTTCAGAAACTGTACCTAGAAGATCAACATTTCAGAACAAAAATCTCAGATTATTATTTTGTAGGTAGTTGTCAAGTGTCCAACCTTTCCAAATGTTTCTGCATTTTTTTCTTTCTTTCCCTTTCTATACTCTTGTGGATGTTCAAGTAATTTTAAAGATTTGAAACATGTAATACATGACCGACTTAAAGAGGGGCGCTGCAAGTCACGATTCTTTTTGTACATTGACAGTGAGACATGCTATATTAAGTGAAGTGTTTTTCGATCTACTTTCTCTGAACCATGTACCTCTGCCACTGCATAGCTGTGCTGCGTCGTCTCACTCCACTCTTGATTCATCTGCCACACTCCTTACTCAGTACAGCTCTAACTGAAGTACAAACACGAACGTATTCATTTGAGAAGTATTAAGTAAATCCCATGATCTCTTCAAGTAATAGTGGCCTGACTAAAACGTGGTTGCCAGATGTGTATGTGCTTTAGTTAAAGCGTAGTAAGATTGCAAGTCTGAAAATGTTGCTTAAGCAAGAACATTTCTGCCCAGTTTTCCCAAATAATTTTACACTTATTGTCAGATCTTTGGAAGGAGTCTTTTAACTTTGTGTTTAGGAAAAAGCTATCGTAATTAAAGTTGCAGTTACAGAAAAAAAACTTAAAGGTGCTATTTGTAGAATTTGAGCCGAAGAACCAAACTATCTAGACTGAAGTGACCTGAGGCCTACTATGAAGCAAGATTTGGGTTTAGCAAGCTAACTTCAGGTTTAACCCTGGGTTTTCAGTTTCACAACGGTGGTTTACCTGTTACCGGGTTACATCGCCATAGGAATGTATGCTGCTCCGGTGAAGGTTATAGTCGAGATAACAGATTAACCCGAATAAAAGAACCGCCTACTGACCAATTCTAATTCTCGATTGAAAATGGCGTAACCGTTCTAGAACTCGCAAATTGTTTTCTCGATTCTTAGCGGAGGGACTGTATGTGGCCATTGCGACACATCAAAGTTGTCAATTACATTTCCACAGACTATGCATAGCATTGTGTTTGTTTTCTACAAGTAGTTTCATGTAGGCTGTGGGTGATACGTAGATCCAAAATCAATGTATCCCATTTCACCGTACAGAGAGTACATTCATTTGACTATTTTCTCCCGCAGTATACATTTTTTGAACAACCAATAATTATGCATTTGAATGAAACTGCAGTGAAGTTAAACATATATTTAAGATTTGGACTTTGATCGTCAATAGCTCCTCAACGAAACTAGCCAGAAAAACAAATGATATCTAAATCTCCCCATGATAGCGAACAACACTTATTAATTTCTGTGTTGCAGTTAAAAGGAAGAAAACAACTTTACAGTCATGTCTATGGCTGAGTCGCCTTGAATTTTCAGCCAAGGGATCATGTTACAAGTGCGTTGTTAATGTGGTGTTACCAGTTGCTAAGGAAAAAAATGCCAATTCCTTAGCAACTAAGTGATATTGACATCTCAAAACAAAAGTTCAGAGTGCATGGTCCTGTGCCTTATCTTAACATTTTTTTAATTATTAGCATTTTGGGAATTCATGTATTAGTTCACATTTAGTTAAAATAAATATAAATAGCGCTTTTTAAAAACAAACTTCACATATATGTTCAGGAACATCTCATACACAATCAACATCATTTTGTTTTGGGATTTTCAGATTTGGCTTTTTTTAAATAGATTTAAATCCCTAAAATATAGCAATAATGATCAATAGCTCTGACCCCATACAACCTTTTTCAAAACAACCTTCTCACATGTTACGTTCCAAATTATTATCCAGATTGGAATTAAGTGTCAACATTCAATATTTTGTTTTTCAATCAAACTCATGGATTGTTTTGTGTCTCTGGGCTCTTTGGTTCACTGAAATCTATCTCAGACACCTGTGATAATTATTTTGCCAGGTGAGCTCAATTAAACAAAAACTACTTAAGAAGAATGTTCCACATTATTAAACAGTCCACAGGTTTCAAGCAATATGGGAAAAAGGATCTCTCTGCTGCGGAAAAGTGTAAAATACCTTTGGTAAGGTATGAAAACATTAGATATTTCACAAAAACTTAAGTGTGATCATCGTACTGTGAAGAGATTTGTGGCTGATTTAGAGCACAGACAGATTCATGCAGATAAAGGCTTAATGAGGAAGGTTACTGCCAAACAAATTCACCGGATTAAGAGAGTAGCTGCTAAAATGCCATTACAAAGCAGCAAACAGGTATTTGAAGCTGCTGGTGCCTCTGGAGTCCCGCAAACCTCAAGGTGTAGGATACAAAACCATTGTATAGAGTCAGCACTATTGACCTTTTGCTAAAATGTATACATTAATACCGATTTGAAAGAAGTCGTCCAAAAATCAAAAGACTAATTAATGTTGATGGTGTAGGAGATGTCCCTTAACATGTGAGATTATTTTGAAAAACATTCTATGGGGTCAGAGCTATTGACCATTTGCGGTGATATTACATTTAAATGTATTTACAAGTTCCCAAAATGACGAAATAATTGATGTTTATCATAAGGCAGAGGTCACTGAACTTATACCAGTTGGATTCATTGATAAAAATCATATTGGGCCAGAGCTATTGAGAGTTTATTAGGAAGCAAAAGCTTAAATTGCACTTTTAAGACGGTCCCTTAACCTTCACAACATTAGAAAAAGATTCATATATTTTTCACTTGTCAAACATAATTATGATATTGATATGGGAAAGCAAGGAGTGTTGCTTGTTTGCAAACGTGAGCAGATTCATGAAATATATTTTGTCTTTCCGACATGTTTAGTTGAGGAGGCATTGGCGTTGAAATTCCCAATCTTTAATATAAAGATCTCCAGCAGGGTCAGGCCTGGTTAGTCCCTGGATGGGAGACCAATGCTGCTGGAAGTGGTGTTGGAGGACCAGTAGGGGGCACTCTTCCCTCTGGTCTAAAGATCATTCCCAATGCCCCAGAGCAGTAATTGGGACATCTGCTCTGCTTAGGGTGCCGTCTTTCGGATGGGACGTTAAACGGGTGTCCTGACACTGTGGTTACTAAAAATCCCAAGGCACTTATCTTAAGAATAGGGGTCTTAAGCCCGGTGTCATGGCCATATTCCCAACTAGGCCTCAATTCAATCATGGCCGCCTAATAATCCCCCTCTCCACCTAATAGCTAATGTGTAGTGAGCGTTCTGTTGCAAAATGGCTGCCGGTCATCACCCAAGTGGGTGCTACACATTGGTGGAGGATGAGGTGGGCTTTCCCCCTCACTGTGTAAAGCGCTTTGGGTGCTTGAAAAAAAGCGCTATATAAGTTGAATTCATCATCATTATTAATAAAGATAACATCACCGCAGTACAATGGCAAGAAAAGTCTTACCTTCAATCAGCATTCATCTAAGCCAGTGAAACCCATTCCAGCTCATGCAAGTCGCCATTCAGTTGGTTTTGATCCCAAACCAAATTTAGCACAGGTGATGCTAATCGTTAGGGTGAAACGCTAACTCAGGGTAATCGCAACTGGGGTTGGAATGAAAACCTATGCAATGGTGGCTCACAGGAGCAGGAATGAGTGTCGCTAAGCAACACATTGGTTTAATGACATACGCAGGTGTAATTATAGCCAGATAGTTGTGCCTTAATGATAATGCAGTGGTATCACCATGTAACTGACTCGTATGGCAATTTTTTGCCAGCTTTCCTTATTCCTGCTTATTGTCTGGATTATATATTTTATAGCCTTCATATTTCTCTAAAATTGTTTGCTCTGTGAAATATGCAGATATGGTAGACCATGTATGTGATTGGTCACATGCTGCACACACCGCCCCTTCTATGTGAAAGCGCTCGTCGCTAGATTAGGAAACCCTGGGTTGATTTTAACGAGTTGATAACCACGGTCATGACATCTCTTATCCAGATTCCAGTTGTTAGGATTAGTGAAGCCAGCTAACGAAAATAAATTCTGGGCATGTTGAACTTGCTTTGTAGCATAGGCCTCAGGTTACAAACGCTGTAAAACGACATTTGTTGTAATTTTAAAAAATCTGAAAGCGATTTATGAGATAATGTTTCCCTACACTATGAAGTGCACTGTTACACACAAGCTCAGCATAAAATGCATAATTTATATCAACGACAGTTGGTAGTGTCCTATGACAAACACTGGTAACAATGTCTCCATTGCAAATCCTTTTGAAATCGCAAAATATTCACCTGAATGTCATTGTCCGTTCTAAATACATTTTTTATTATTCAAGAAACCAGTTTCGGCAGTTTTTGTAAGCTGGTCACTGAAAGATAGTTTTTATGTTCTCACTGCGTGAAATTCTACACAGTGCCTCTAAGTCTGAGCATTTTTTACAGACAAGGATAAAACGTATTGATATAAAAACCTAGGTTAATGCCATTAGAGTAAATAGGCTAAATGCAGGCTTGTTTTATGCATCTGTGAAACAATATGAGAAATAATATGCACAATCTGCAAATTATACATCTTTGAGCAAACATAAGCTGCCTCAATATTTGCAGCCATAATAGCTCTAGAAAAACGTAATGGTCTTTATTGTGGAATATTTCTAATGTTAAGGTCAGAACGTATTCAAAGGCTGCTGCTTTATGTTGATCAAACTGAGCAGTCTTTAGTGACGGTTATGAATGACTCATAGTGAAACAGACCAAGTTCCATGATTGATCGGCTACCAGGCCATGACAGCTAGGGCTAGTCTACAACTGAGGCTCGACTAGATTACGTGTTTAGTCAGACCAGTATCGATGCGTCTACATTTAAGTGTTTTTTTAATCATAGAACAAGAATGGATAGAAAGGCCATTGAGCTGCTTGGCGTGGTCATTCGATTAGTACACAACAAAATGGCGATTGTTGTTAGTTGTCACGGTGACAACACGTGAATTGGTTTAATGTGGAAGTAGGCCGCTAGATCTTTGCAATGGAATGGTACACAAAAAAAATGGCTGCCGCTCTGACCATTTTGCTACATTGATTTGAATTGAAATGGCATTTTTTTTAATCATTCCATTTCTATGGTTTTTATATATTTTTTCCATTTACTGGGTTTACAAGTGTACACAATTATGATCAGGGAGGCCATTTTCTCTCTTCACAACACTCAAAAGAAATAAGAAAATTGGAAATTGTTCTTTTTTTGTTGCTTATATCACAATTAATTAATTTATTTTAAAGAAGTGAATCATGTTTGTTGATTAAGCACACCTGGAGATGTGAGAGAGTACGATTGAGCTTTATATCTGCTGTATTGTTCTAATAAAAGATTTTTGAATCTGTAAACGTTATAAGGGTTCATATCAATACACCCAATGTTAGTATTCAGGTGCATCTCACACATCAGATGTGCTTTTAAGCACAATTATCTGGGATTTCAGACTGTGCTGCCATCTAGTGGTCAAAAGAGGAATGACCATTCAAAGATTAAATTAGAATCTAGTTAAAGGTGCTTTCTGCAATTTTAGGTGTTATTTAGAACTAGCCTATTTAGGCCTCTATGTGCTATAGAATATGTCAAAACAAGCTTGTCATTGAATTGCACAATGTCACCAGTTGCTCAGGGCATTGAGGACCCTCATCCCAACTTGATCTCAATCATTTGCATTGAAAGGACGGTGTTTTGAAGGATTTTGACACATCACTTCTTTCTGCACAAAGTAAATGGGCTATTTGGGGCGCCAAAATAAGCACCCATCCAACAGACACACAAGCAACTTCTAAACATTTTTTGGAGTGACAAATACTGAGATAAGGAATATGTTTACAAAGTTTACAAAATTTACAGAAATGGCATCAATATGGCCTGGGAATAAACTGATTAACTGAGATACTAATTGATGACCTGACTCAATAACATACATTCAGATAAAACGTGTCAGAATTCTGTGAAATTACCACGGACCCTTATCTTCAAAATTCGTGGCAGTATCACGGAATGGGAGAAAAGTCTGTGAAATAAACACGGACCCTTACCTGGAGATAAACCAGTTTCCGGGAATCGCATGATGACGTAGTCGAGTATAAATATCGTAAACTTTGCAGGTTGGTAGGTTGGGGATGGCGGACGGGCGTATAAACCCGCGACTCACGTACCAGAGACTGCGAGTTCGAATCCATTCCGACACTTCCCATATATTTAGTTTTCTATTCCAGCGCGATGCAGAGGTGTTACATGTGATTTTTATACTTTTTTCCACTAACTGTTACCATGGTTACAAACAATACATGACGACATAATACATGGAGTTAACAGCAAGGTTTCTGAGTGGTTAAGGTTAGGTTGGGGTTTTGGTACATCGAGTTAACAGCTCGCATAAACATGCGACTCACATCCCAGGGATTGCGAGTTCGAATCCATGCGGACATTTTGCATGTATTTTGTTTTCTATTCAGAATCAAACAGTATTCTCTTTCCCAGACACTTCTGCCAAATCCTCTCTCTCTCTGCCTCAGCTGCGGGACTGCTGGTTCATTACTTTTTATTAAAGTCTCGTCATTTTATTGGATGCTTATTTTCTATCTTTTTCAACAGGCCACATTTACACAGGCTGCCCAATTCTGAATTCATAGGCCTGGATATTTTTTAGATATCAATTATGTAACAGTTTTCTATAGTGTCCTAGAAGAAGCACCTCTGCCATTTATATTATGCAACGACAGATGTGACTTTTTACTTCTACTTTTACTTTGTGTACTTAAAGTACATTTAAGATCACACATTTAATTTTTGTACTTCAGTACATTTAAATTCAGATACTTTTAGACTTTTACTCAAGTAGAAATCCAGTAGGTGACTTTTCACTTTTACTGGAGTAGGGTTTTAGTGCAGTATATCGACTTCTCAAGTATCATTCTCCAGAACTTTTTACAAGTCTGGTTTTGGAGCTAAAGTTGGATAGCATTAAGTAGTTATGCAGTAGTACCATACATTTGATTACGGGTGAATTCAGACCAGTGCATGCTCGTAGATAAACGGTATGGAAGCAAAACATATTATGTTTCATTGCAATTCCTGTTCAAATGGCAAACTGCATGAAAATGTCCACTTTAAACTCAATTTTTTTATATCACGAAATACATATTCTACAGCAGTGGTTCTCAAATCTCTCCTGGGGGACCCCCCCAGCCATCTCACAGTTTTTTTGTAACCCTAAACAAGCTCACCTGATTACAGCAGGTAAGGGCTTGTTGATTAGTTAATTGGGGTCCCCCAGGAGAGGTTAGAGAACCAGTTCTACAGCATTTGGAAGCTGGTCACTCAAAGTAGTTCTGTATTAACTCTACATAAATCCTAGAAAAAGCACCTTTAAAGTGTGATCTCCTCATTAAGTGACACCAGGTCATTAACACAGAACAAAGTAGAACAACTGTGCGCTTCAAAAGTAAAAAGTAACATTTATTTTTTGCATTAATATTCATCCATTCTAGATGATCTACATTGTCAATCAAACAGCTGTATGAATCATTATTTCCCAGGCACTGTGTTCCAAATGCCATAGTGTATTACTAATAGACAGAAGTAGTGCACTATTGTGAAGAGGAACGGTGCCATTTCAAATTTATACCGTTATTCTGATATGAATAATTTCCCATTAATCAAATGTGGATAAATGGTAGGCATCACCTTGTTCAGTGGTACATTCAAAGATGTTCATTTTCACAATAACTTTTATTCTGACTCAAACAAAATTCAAAATATGTCGTCACTTATTTGGATAGTATGTCAGTTGTAGACAGAGGCAGTATGTCAGTTGTAGACAGAGGCAGCATCTGAAATCAAATACACACTTTATATATAATTGAAAGAGAAATCTAGCCATTCATTGAGATAAGATTGTTTAAAGAAGTTTACCTTCACAAAGGATTGATTTCTCTTATTGTTTGAGTGTAAGATGCAAGAATATTAACAACAATGATATTTTTTCATAGTATTTCATAGCATGTCTCTATTTCAACAGCCAACAGCTTTACCAGATCAACACAATAGCCATGTAATGAGGACATTTTACCCATGATCAATTAAATAGATTGTACTGCCAAAATCTTGACACTGAAATCGTACATTTATATATCCAGCAAGGAACACTAAACGACCACATATATAATACCAATCAATTTAATTAACTAAAGGCATTTGAATATGAAAAAAATACATTAATTAAATTCAGTTATGCTGGCAGTACAACTGCAGTCCACTGAGAGTGTAAAGCTAAATTAAGCCTATGCTAATAGCAATTTCAGTTACCATTGTGTGACTGCTATAGTGTTTGTCCTACAGTATGTCCAGAAAACAGGAGTTCACATCTAAGATGTGAAAAACAACTTGATTCATCCACAGTGTTCCAGCTTTTGTCATCCAGCCAGTCTCCATAGTATATCTTCCTCATGCAATGTAATTTCCGAACCAGCAGGGGGGGCTGTACAAATTCCTTTGAGTGTTCAAGGTATCACTTTTCCAAAGTGGCAAGATTCCTCAATTTCTTGGCTTATGATAAACAGACATACCAACCGCATAATTCCATAATTTCTGTTCACTCTCAAAGCATGTTTTCTATTGCATAGCAGTGCAGTAATGCTCTCATATAAGACAGTGAAGAAGAAGAAATAAAACCTAAAGCCCTTAGACAGTTTTACAACTGATGTCTAAAAGAAGCCACATTGGCAGTCGTCAAGTCTTCAAGCAGAGAATCAACCAGCAGTTCTGTGTGGATCAACCATATTCCCCTCAGTCCAAAAGACAAATGACCAGTGAAATTCACTGAAGTCATAACGTCGAGATGATCGATAATACAGGAAGTAGCAACGAGAGTGTCTGTCGGTCAGCGGAATATGAGTGCGGAAGCCTTGAGACAGGCGAGGGAGGCAGTGAGACAGGTTAGGAAGAGGAAGACAGATGGGTAGATCTGTGATGCCCCTCCACACTCCTTGGCGTTTTCCTGTAATGCAGCCATGACAACACAGTTACAACACAGTTACAACACAGTTACAACACAGTTACAACACAGTTGCAACACAGTTGCAACACAGTTGCAACACAGTTGCAACACCGTTGCAACACCGTTGCAACACCGTTGCAACACAGTTACAACACAGTTACAACACAGTTACAACACAGTTACAACACAGTTACAACACAGTTACAACACAGTTACAGCATGTTAGTGCACTGGAGCAGAAAAGAAAGATCAAGAAGACACATTGTTGTCAAACAGGGCCTTCGGAAGTAGGGGTGCTGAGGGTGCTGCAGCACCCCCTGTTGGAAAGGGCAGACATTACAGCAGATGCAAATACAAATAAACATAGTAAAGCATTTTAAATAATAATCCTGTTGTTGTTTACCTAAAAATTCAATTCTTGAGGAAATTTTGAGAAATAATTAGCGATACTGAATAAATAATCATCAATAAAATAACGCCAAGGATCACTGTCAATGGAAGTCACATAGCTAGTATATCTGTATATGTAGAGGTTTTATTGTTTATAGGCCATTTTCTTTAAAAAAAGATTGGGCACATCTGGCTATTTGTATGTTTTTGTCTGTTGTGTGGAACAGGGTTACAAGTTGAAGTAGGCTTATTCATCACGAATACTAAGCAGTCACTATAGCCTATATTAAAATATCGTTAATCAGCTATGATTCCTGAAGCATGACATAAACAAATCTCTAATTTTAGCATGGTTTTATTTCTTTACCAGGGAGCAATACTTATGAAAATTTATTTTAAAGTCATTTCACATATTAGCGTCTGGAAATGACCAAATAGATATTTGCGTGCACAGTCAACGTGCCAAATGTCCGTGCCGACACAATGTTCTCGAGGTGCCAGGTAACACAGGGTAACTATGATGACAAAATGTGTCACGTGAACGTCGCGCACACTAGCGCAGACCGCATACGCGGGAGTATGCCCCAAGACATATGCAAAAAATGAACCTCCCACTACAGCACCACCAACTTAAAAACTCTTCCCATGGCCCTGTAGTCAAATGAGCACAATTGTCGTGATGTCTAATTTGCAATTGAGGCCTTGCCTCATCACAACAACACTACAAAGATGGTGGGATATTCCTACATTGAAACCTAGCCAGGTGTGCATCACTGTTTGTTCAACTTGGACGCAGACACGGCGGCCTTGGCCAACAATCCCCTGTCCACGTGCCGTGACAATTTTGTTGCACACTCTTTGATCCCCTGGCACTGCCGGTACTTCGGTTCAAACAGATCTTGCCACATTGTCACGCAGTTAACAGGCTTGCTCAGAGGCAGAACAACAGATTTCTCCCCCTTGCTCTCTCTGGGATTCATTTTAGCAGTTCTCTCGGCTTACTGGACAAGTTATCTTACAGAAACTACAGGAGGCTGTTTGATTTTAGAATGGAAAATGCTTATGGATTGATATTAGTGCACATATCAATGTTACAGATGGTTTATGAATACTTCTAATTTCAGTCTATAAAATTAGAAGGCAGGGAACCAATGGGATACTGACATGCGGGTGGTAGGCGTGGCAAGACTCTGGCCTCCTTCGAACCTTCTGTGATTTCATTCTGTCACACTTCACGGATGCGTTATGTAAACAGCGGTCAAGGACACCAACACAGGTGAGCACGGTATTTCACAGAATAAACATGTTTGAATCCTGCACTGTAAAAAAAATGGTAAAAATTAATAGTAATTTGCTGCCAGTACTTTTTCTATTATTCTACGGACATTTCCTTCAAGACAATAACAGCAAATACTTTATAAACACAGTGTATATCCATCAAAAGTGATCTTAGAACTGTGCGTTAACGGACATTTACTGTGTTCACAAAGTATTTTATGTCTTGAAGGAAATGTCCGTAAAATAAAAAAAGTACTGGCAGCAAGTTACGAGGACTTTTTACTGTTTTTTCACAGATTGTTTTACAGTGTGAGGCTCTAGCGGTTCTCGTTAAAGGATATATTTGACTTCCTTGGGATTCATGGTGATGGGTGGGTATTGACGAGAACAGTCACAGTCCGCCTGGACCACCAACATCAGCAGGTTACTATCAGGGACCGCCTGGGTTACGAACATCCTTGAAACACAAACACACGTGAAGAGAGAGAGAGTGAGCGGCGGTCAGGTTAGGAGTCCGTTAATAGCGCGCTGAATCAGGACGCCATTAGTAAGCTGGTATATCGTAAGATTTTGAAGATCACTGTCTCGCTGAAATCTCAATATTTCAGTTTTGTAAGATCTCTGCTAAGGGTCAAAGGTTAAACGTGTCCTGATTCACACACACTGGCAAGCATTGGTGTGAAATGGAAAGTGTTGAAGGTACTTTTAATATTAACATAAAATATATAATACTAAACTATATATGTGTTTATAATATATAATTTTTCTGGTAAGTGTATAATATACACACAAATATTAAGACACACCAACAAAGGTATAGTTAGAATCACAGTTTTTTGCTATATCCAACCTACCCATATGAGGGCGCTGCAACACCTCAAACCACTATGCATATCAAATTGAAGTAGCTTTCGCTAAGCCCCTCATAGCAGAGACAAATCCTTAGAAAATGTAGTGTGTCTGCCCAATGTAGGATCAGTCGTATAAGGGCCCTCTCTGGACTCTGCTTTCTATATTTCTCTCTCATACTCTCTGTCTCTCCCTCTACCTTAAAAGTACCTCTATTTTTCAGAGATTTTCTCTGAGATTGAAGAGAATTGAGATAATTGGTGCTGCAAATCATTAGATGGACAATACCAAATAGAGAATATTTTGATATATCAATATTATAGCAGTCAAAATAGAGGTGAGGTCATACCCATGGAACACTGTCTAAGAAAATGGGTAGTTTGCACCCTGAATGCTGATTGGCTGATAGCAGTAGTATATGGAACAATATGCCATGGGTATTAAATCACATGATTGTTTCCTGCTATAATTCACATTGGTTGATATTGTGTGATCTTACTTCTGACAGCGCCCACACTTGATAAGGCTGTTGGTCTCCTTGATGGAAGGCTCGTAAACGAAGCTAGGGTATTCGGTGTCACACGGCTGCAAGATGTCGCCCTTCTTCCTCTGGCCTGATGCTGAGGAGGAGGAGGAGCAGAGACTGATTACTACCCAACAAAGTCACACATTAATCCCAAAACAGACGTTCTGAGCTGCTCTCTGATCGCTGCATTGGTTGAACACCTTACACCCATACCTACACGTCCCTTTAGTTAGGGGATTTTGTTGTTTTGATTTGCCAATTTACATTTTAACCTGAGCCACCAACTGTATCTAGTGCATATTCAGTTGTTCGTGTGGGAATCAAACTCACAACCCTGGCATTGCATTGGCAGGGTTGGGAACTGTGAACCTCTGCTAACTACGGTAGTAAAGATACCAGGACGCAACTGGGGCAGGTTTATAGTGGGAACATTGCTTAATTAGTTGGGATCAACAACACCCTCGGTTTGGGACTAACATCTTAATGACTGTAGGTGGCAACAAGACAGGGACAGATTCAATAATGTCACTTGTTTTTATTATTTATCAGCTGTCATTACTATGAACATCTATGAGTTAAAGTTGGCAAAAACTCTACAGATATCTTCTCTGTTGTCATATAAAACACACACTTTGGTTTTTCTGTCCTTGTAGGGACTGGAAACTCAGAAATTAATGTCCCCTTTCCCTGAACCTAAACCTAATCTTAATCTCTGTAACGCAGCCTAAAAGGAACAAAGCTCTAACATCAAATGCTAAACATAAACTTTAATGCCTAAACCTAAAAGTAAACCAAATTATAAAAAACAATATTTTACCCTTCTCCTAACCAGTAAACTAGAAATTGCATTTGGGGACTATTGCGGACTGAAACAAATGTTAATGGGCCCTATATTTCAGGTTTTACTATATCTGGTCTCCACATGTAAACTTGGCCCCAACCCACACATTCAACCCACACAAATGTGATCTGTACCTTTGAAGTTGGGCTTGGCTGGGTGTTAATATCGAGGCGGTGAGAATGATTGACAAGTGATGTAATAATGATGACGGGATGACGACGGTAAGGTGATGTGATGAGATTAGAAGAGAACATGAGGGGCAAAAAAAGTTTAAAACCACACATGGAATTCCTGTGAGATAAAAATGAGAAATAAATGCAGGCTTCTAAAAGCGGATCAGAGAGCTAACCTTCAGTAAAATGTTCCGAGTGCCAGAGACCACAGATATTGAACTCCAAGACAAATCTAATGAGGTAGAAAGATAATAGTTACCCAAGAGAACAGTTACTAAAAACAAGAGTTACCATAGATTGGAACAAATACACATCTTTGGCACCTGGACACACTATATTCTATAACCACAGTCAAAAGTAAAACTGTTCTTCAATGTACAAATTCATGACAACCAAAAAATATTCAAGCATAATATTACCAGTGCTGCTAAATTGAGTATTAATGGTTTATAATAATAAAATCCTCAGGTAATGATGTTTAACATTTCTGATGTACTTACAGCAGGAAGTTAGTGAGGAACCATTTCAGAGCAGCCAGCATTCCATAGAAGGGCTGACCGAAGCAGAGAGAGACGGTGAGAAGAGAGAGGCAAATTAAAATAGGATTTAATTAGCACTTTTGACAGAAACATTTCTTGCGAAATGCATTGGACTCACACCCACAGATGCGCGCGCGCACACACGCGCACGCGCGCACGCACGCACGCACGCACGCACACGCACACACACAGCCAGAAAAGGAAGAGAGAATTGGATTTCCACTCCATGTGTTAAATCCATCGGCAGAAAGAGTTCTGGAAAGTCAGTGAGAGATCAGGGATGAAATGTCAAGAAAGCTGAATCATCTATATCATACTGAATCATCCATGTCACACTGAATCATCCACATCACACTGAATCATCCATATCACACTGAATCATCCACGTCACACTGAATCATCCACGTCACACTGAATCATCCACATCACACTGAATCATCCACATCACACTGAATCATCCACATCACACTGAATCATCCACATCACACTGAATCATCCACATCACACTGAATCATCCACATCACACTGAATCATCCATATCACACTGAATCATCCACATCACACTGAATCATCCACATCACACTGAATCATCCACATCACACTGAATCATCCACATCACACTGAATCATCCATATCACACTGGGCTTCAGCTGAGCAGACTACATGCATTATGGTTCTGCTGAAAATACAAAACACAGAAATTCGGATTTTCCAGAAATCCCAAATGGATTTGAGTCAGATGGATGATTGAGTCAGATGGATGAGTCAGGACTTGGTGTTGTATCCTTGAGCAAAGCACTTTACATTACGTTGCTCCAGGGGGATGTCCCTGTATTAACTGTAAGTCTCTCTGGATAAATTTCTAAAATGTAAAATTGCTGAATTAGCCAGAAAATCCATATTCTGGAAAATCACTGTCTTGATTAAAAGTTTTCAGAATTTTGCAACCCTGATTGGTGCAAAAGCCTGGAAAAACCTTACATAGAGTAAGGGAATTTTTTTTTGATCACCTGCTGATTTTGTACATTTGCCCACTGACAAGGATTACCAGATTATAATTTTAATAGTAGGTGTATTTGAACAGTGAGACAGAATACAACAATTCCAGATTACACCTTATGTGTGGTGTGTTTGGGGCCATACATAATGATAAAGGAAGTTACACAATCAGCAATCACATATGTTTTTTTATCTTTGTGGGTCCCTGAAAACTTTAAAACCTAAAAATAGTTTTTTCCAAATTCCTAGCCCTAACCCTAACCTTTACCCTAACCTTAACCTCAGTAACCTAGCATTAGTGCGTAAACTTAACCTTGGAATACTGCCTAACCCTAAACTTAACCGGTAATGCCTAAACCTAATAGTAACCTTAATTCTAACACCATGCCCAATAGTACGTTTTCCCATAAATCGCATTCCCCTCATGGGGACATGGAAAATGTCCCTTTGAGGTTCAGTTTGTCAGGTTTTGTATAGAGGTTGGGCCATCAGGGACAAACATGACCACACACATCTACCAACATATACTATACAGCCAAAGGTATGTGGGCACTAATGGTGGAGGAGAGACTGTCTGGGGTTGTTTTTTTACGGTTCTGGCTAGGCTACTTAGTTCCAGTGAAGGGTCATCTTAATGCTACAGGATATAAAGTCATTTTAGACAATTTGGTGCTTCCAACTTTGTGGCAACAGTTTGGGGAAGGCCCTTTCCGGTTCCAGCATGACTGTGCCCCTGAGCACATAGCAGAGTCCATAAATGCATGGTTCAATGAGTTTGGTGTGGAAGAACCTGAGTGACCTGCACAGAGACCTGACCTCAACCCCACTGAACACCTTTGGGATGAATTGGTGATTGTGGACCAGTCCTTCTCATTCAATATCAATGTCTGACCTCACAAATGCTCTTGTGGCTTAATGGGGCACATATTCCTACAGACTAGAGGTCGATCGGTTATGATTTTTCAAGGCCGATACCGATTAACGATTATTGGAAGACCGAAAATGGCAAGCCGATACCGATTAATCTACGGATTATTATGATTTTTTTGGGGGAAATAATTACATTACAAAAATACTGAAAGAACAATAAACTTTTAATATAACTTCTTAATTTAATACACAAAATAGTTTCAAATCTCAAATAAATATATCAAATTATTTAAATTTGTTCAAACAAAATGCCAAACAAATGGCAAAATACATAGTAGGCATAGTATGATTTGTATTTGATACAACTTTGCCTATTAAATCTGTTTTTTGTGTCAAAAAACATTTAGCCTGTGCATATTGATAGTTGTCCTTTTATTAACCAATGGGATTTAGTGCTGCACAACGGGAGTACAGATATCCAACGTAGTTTCCAGAAGCACTTGATAAATATGCCTATATCTGGTTTCAAAATCAATACACAAATGCGACAATGAATATAAGCATAACAAAAGCAGTAACTGAGAAAAATGGGATTTCGTCTTTAATTACGGAACTAGTCTCTTGCGAGAGGAGTCGGACTAGCTTAATCTTTTCTCTTTTCGCCACCGTCTGAATCAACATCAGAAATAGGCTACTTTGAAAACCACGTTTGAGAACACTAGCGACATATATTAAATGCTAACATGAATGCCTTTTAATTAAATGTGGAAGTAAAAAAACTATCTTCTGTGTATAGTTTTGAATGAATATTGGCTAAATTGTGTACATGCACCCACATAGACAATTCAAACACATACACATTTAAAAAATGTATACTCACACTAAGAAGAGGTCGAGCGCTGCTGGCTGAATGTCCTCCCATCTTACACATGGCCTGGTAGTCATACAAAGATACCCTGTACACACACACACACACACACACACACACACACACACACACACACACACACACACACACACACACACACACACACACACACACACACACACACACACACACACACACACACACACACACACACACAGAGGTTACGCAATTTCCTCTGTTAAATGAAGCACTTACATTTCTTCCAGCTGTTATAAATAGCCCCACATCACTCAGCAGGGTTTCCACATAAAGGAGATGTTATCCTCAATGATGGGTCGCCATGCAAATGTCACCCAGGGGGACCCGTCTAACAGTTGTGCACTTTACAGGAAATAGGGTGCAATTTGGGAAGCGGCCATTTACATTAGACGTAAGGAGCCAGCCGACCCAGCTAATCAAACCGACAGTGATGAGACCTTATATGAGTGACGTTTGAGACAGGCTCTTCACAGGTATACAGTAACCATGGAAACGATCATCTGGGGCAAAGATTGAATACCGGGAGCCTGTCAGGGTTCATCTAGAATTATGCAACGTTGTACAGTAGTAGTCTTTCTGTCAAAGGTTTTCCAAGGGTAAATGTAGTTTATTAGCTTATTAAACTGGGATGTCGATTTTGAACCTGCGTATGAAAGGTGACCGCCTGTCAACAGGAAGAAAATACAGCAAAATATACTCTTAATGGTTATTTCTGCTTGTGTTGTTACCTTTTGAACAAGCCCATTCTAATGAGCTGTGCCATCACTGATCCGTCAACCTCTCCAAAAAATCGCCCAACCTACGGACAGACAGACAGACAGTAAATGTAGACCAACTAGGCATTCTTATCCATCTGTCATCTATCCATCAACCATCTCATTTGGCAATGAAGAAAACTCTGAACCCTTCTCATTCCCATTTTCATCTTTATCAACCTACCTCTCTCTCTCCCTTTATCAACCTACCTCCCTCTCTCCCTTTATCAACCTACCTCCCTCTCTCCCTTTATCAACCTACCTCTCTCCCTTTATCACTCTACCTCCCTCTCTCCCTTTATCAACCTACCTCCCTCTCTCCCTTTATCAACCTCTCTCTCTCCCTTTATCAACCTACCTCCCTCTCTCCCTTTATCAACCTACCTCCCTCTCTCCCTTTACCAACCTAACTCTCTTCCTTTATCACTGTACCTCTCTCTCTCTCTCCCTTTATCAACCTACCTCTCTCTCTCCCTTTATCAACCTAACTCTCTTCCTTTATCACTGTACCTCCCTCTCTCCCTTTATCAACCTACCTCTCTCCACCTCTCAACCTTTCCTGCCCCCCCACCTTTCACAGTACAGTACACACTGAATTATTAATTTCACCGTCTACACCTACATTCAAGGCAGCCAGCCTGTTTGCCACTCTTCAGAAAACATTGGGCTGTTATGTTGTTTGGTGAAACTCAGTAGGCACACAAAGGAAGTAAAGTCATGGGATAAGGAAGAGGAACTACCTAAATCATCCAATAAAAACACCCTGTTTTGATCTTACTTTGCATAACGTGTTGGTACAGCCCTTCCCTCTGTACGGGGATAGAGTGGAGCTCAGATTCTAGGAGGTCAGATGCTGTTTCCACGGTGACCCTGGCTGTCTCTTCTACACAGCTTCACAGCTGACTTCTTTTCAATATTGTATTAGCTTTGAGAGTTAGGGTTACCTCCTAGGGCTGTTAGTTTTCTTCCAATATTTCTTTTAAGGACACACAAGTAGAAAATGTGTTCTCTATGTTAATCTGAATTAATGTTCAGGGTACCTGAATGGCTTTGGACCTGCGTAGGGTTGCAACGTTTAGATAAATTAAATGCCCCGGAATCAAACCCTGGATTGTCTGACCAGGAATTATGGGAAAGGAGAGAATAAAGATAGGACAGTGCCAAACTAGACCTGAGTCACAGAGCTGCGCAAGCTCACTGAATGACTCTTCAAAGAAAAATGAAATCTCCCATTTCAAAATGAAAATTACAAACTTAAGAAACCTTTTGTAAAACATATTGCATGCATGGTGTAATGGTAATAAGGATTAGGACAGTGGAGGCTGGTGACTCTTAATTGAGGACCACTCCAAGGAACTTAAAAGGAACACTCCAGACCCCTAAACAGCTCAAAATCGTTGTGTCGGTCAAGTTTCAGACACGACAGGCACAAAAAAAACTCGTTCGGTAATTCCCAACTCAGCCACTGTACGTTTTCCCAAAACCTTCAATGACATCACTGCAAAAAATGTTAAATATATTTTGTTTAATTTTAAAGTAAGTTGATTCTTTTGATCGAGTTGATCGAAGAATAAGACGGGACAAATAAACATCAGGAAGGTAACTAAACACATACCCTGAATCTAGATGTATTTTTGGAAATGTTGCAGTGACGTCACCAAAGGTTTTTGGAAAACATACGGTGACCGTGTTGGAAATGACCAAATGTGCTTTTGTTTTTAGTGACTATTGTGTCGGAAACATGACCGGCACAACCCTTTTGAGCTGTTTAGTGGTCTGGAGTGATCCTTTAATGTCTGGACTGGAGTAAATGGAATTCAGTTTAATGCATTAAACCCATTGTGAGAAACCATTCCATTTAATCAATTTCAACCATTAATATGAGCCCATTCGTCTCAAGTTTCTTTGGCCTCCACTGATTAGGACCTCATGATATAATGTTAATAAGGGTTAGGATCTCATGATATAATGTTAATAAGGGTTAGGACCTCATGATATAATGTTAATAAGGGTTAGGATCTCATGATATAATGTTAATAAGGGTTAGGACATCATGATATAATGTTAATAAGGGTTAGGACATCATGATATAATGTTAATAAGGGTTAGGACATCATGATATAATGTTAATAAGAGTTAGGATCTCATGATATAATGTTAATAAGGGTTAGGACCTCATGATATAATGTTAATAAGGGTTAGGACATCATGATACAATGTTAATAAGGGATAGGATCTCATGATACAATGTTAATAAGGGTTAGGATTTCATGATACAATGTTAATAAGGGTTAGGACCTCATGATATAATGTTAATAAGGGTTAGGACATCATGATATAATGTTAATAAGGGATAGGATCTCATGATATAATGTTAATAAGGGTTAGGATCTCATGATACAATGTTAATAAGGGTTAGGACCTCATGATATAATATTAATAAGGGTTCGGACCTCATGATATAATATTAATAAGGGTTCGGATCTCATGATATATTGTTAATAAAATAGGAAATATGAGCATGTCACGCCATACTAAATACATTGCAGATATGCTCATTGAATATAAACCCAACAGACCACTCAGATCATCAGGATTACATCTGCTAGAGAGACCAAGGATTTACTCAAAATGCAGAGAATCTGCTTTTAGCTACTATGCCAGCCGCAGCTGGAACCAGCTCCCAGAGGAGATCAGATGTGCTCCAACAGTAGTCACCTTTAAATCCAGACTCAAATCACATCTGTTTAGCTACGCATTTACTGAATGAACTCTGTGCTAAGTCCAAACTGATTGCACTATATTTTATATGGTTCATTCAGTCTCTTTTATTTCTTAAACTGCACGATTTTTCTAATTGTTTTTCACTGTTATTTTAATTGCTTTAATTTTATCTTCTATCTGTTTTTAAATTTGAATGTTTTCCTGTTTATGTAAAGCACCTTGAATTGCCATTGTGTATGAAATGTGCTATATAAATAAACTTGCCTTGCCTAATAAGGTTCAGGATCTCATTATATAATGTTAATAAGGGTTAGGACCTCATGCTGAGGTGTTGGATAGGGTTAAGACCTCATAATGTAGTTTTAGTTAATGTTAAGAACTTATGATGTAGTGTTAGGGTTATGACATCAGTGTGTACTGTTAGTTATTGTTAAAACCTAATGGTGTTAAATCTACTTCGGGTAGGACCTCATGGTGTTAAATTTACTTAGGGTAAGACCTCATGGTGTTAAATTTACTTAGGGTAAGACCTCATGGTGTTAAATTTGCTTAGGGTAAGACCTCATTGTGTTAAATCTACTTCGGGTAGGACCTCATGGTGTTATCGGCAATACAGCTGGCCTTTCCTCTGTCATAATTTTTGCATTTTGAAGAGGCAAGGAGAAAAGACCTGACGAGTACAAATTTAGAAAAAAGTTGGGTTGTGCTGTTGACAACAGAGCTTCATATTGTTGCTAGTTAGTAAGCAATGCTGGCCAATGCAGCGATTGAATTAGCCTAACTTTAACCAATATCCACTTTGCTGTATTATATACAGTAGTAAAAATACAAAACAACAATCACTGAGTTGGAAAAAGGAGCACCCCCTTGTTTCAGTATTTTGTTGAACCACCTTTTGCTTTAATTACAGCCTTTAGTCTGTTAGGAAATGTCTCTACTAACTTTGTAAATCTAGACGTTGCAATATTTGACCAATCTTCTTTACAGAACAGCTCAAGTTCAATTAAATTTGACGGTGACCGTTTGTGGACTGCTGTCTTCCAAGTCATTCCACAGATTTTCAATGGGGTTTAAGTCTGGGCTCTGACTAGGCCATGCAAAGACATTCACCTTTTTCTCCTTGAACCACTGTGTGGTCAGTTATGCTGTGTGCTTTGGGTCATTGTCATGTTGGAAGGTAAATCTTCTTCCCATTGACAACTTTCTGGCAGAGAGCAGCAGGTTTTCCTCAAGAATTTGACAGTATTTGCCCCATCAACCTTTCCTTCTATCCTGACAAGTGCCCCAGTCCCTGCTGCAGAGAAACAACATAACATAACATAAATAACATAACATGATACTACCACCTCCATGCTTTACTGTAGGAATAGTGTTATTTAGATGGTGAGGTGTATTGGATTTTCGCCAGACATATCGCTTGGCGTTGAGGCCAAACAATTCCATTTTAGTCTCATCGGAAAAATAACACCTTTTTCCACGTGGCCTTAGAATCTTCAAGGTGCATTTTGTCAAAGCTCAGTCATGACTGCATGTGGCCTTTCTTGTGGAGTGGCTTTTTTCTTGCAACCCTCCCATACAAGCCACATTTGTGGAGAATTTGTGATATTGTTGTCATATGCACACAATGACCACTCTTTGTCATGAATTCCTGCAACTGCTTCAGAGTTGCTGTAGGCCTCTTGGTAGCCTCTCTGACCAGTTTCCTCCTGGCTCTTTCATCCAGTTTGGAGCGACGTCCTGACCCAGGGAGGGTCTGTGTTGTACCAAATACCTTCCACTTCTTAATAATCAACTTCACTCTGCTTCTAGGCACTAATAAAGCCTCTGAAATAGTTTTGTATCCATCTCCTGACTTGTGCCTGTCCACAACATTATCCTGTAGATCTTTTGACAATGCCTTGCCACCCATAGTTGATTGTTGTCTTTAGTTGCACTACCAAGGACTGAAATGCTTCAGGAAAAGCTTGTTTCATGCTGAGCTAATCAAAATGACCACAGCTGATCACACTTGAAAGTCAATTGGCTTTGTTTGGTATTGAGAAGGTGATTAACTACACCTGGTTGGGTTTACATGTCACTTCTATCAGGGGGGTGATTCTTTTTCCAACTCAGTGATTCAGTTTTTTAATTTGTAAAAGAAAATGTCTGACAAGTTGGTATTATATCTTTCACTTGGATGTTATGAGTTGTACATACAGCTGAGTCAAACAAAAACTGTGTCTGTCCGTTTTCAATTCAGGCTGGAGAGCAACAAAATTTGATTATTTTACAGGGGGTTGGTTCTTTTCTATACCCACTGTATTGCATATGTCATATGGACACACAAGTAATCAGAGATTACTTTTTCTTTATTGTTTTGGTGCTATGTTCACAAGTACGTGGTGAATTTACAAAACTTACATTTTGTTATAGTTCTGAAAAACAAAGTGATATTTTGATGATCTGTTGTTTTTTTGTATTAAGGGTTGTGAAACATTACCAGATAAAAAAGGTAAACTTTAACTAGTTCGATGATGATGAGCTCAAACAGTGGCTGGAGAAGAAGAGTAAAGTCAGATTCTAGTAAACTCCGTTTTTGCTGAAGTAAATTCATGATTTGTTTTTGGATAAAAGCTCTTCAGATCAACAAGAATTGGTCCAGGAAACTATCTATCTTAGAAATGCATCTTTAGTAAAAGAAAAAGTGACTGTGTGTGTATGTGTGTGTCTATCTGTGTGTATGACTGACATAACTTGAGTTATATAATTTAAAAAAATCCCTATTTTCATAATGAGCCAGGAGAAACTGTAGTTTTTAACTCCAAACTTGAGTCACCTCTAACTAGAAACTATGTTTTAAACATGCTCCAACTTCTGGAATACTTCCAAAGATAATATTCAGCTAGTGGTGGCTAAAGTTACCTAAATAAAGTTGTAATGGCCGGTTAAAGAAAGAAAAAAAATACTGTTGAACCAGAGCTTTACCACTTGAGCACAAACATTCACACAATCACCAAAACACATTGTAATATTGTGTCGGTTTTCTCTTAACCCTCATCCAGGGAGATCCAAAAAACATTCACCTAGATACTGAAGAGTTAAAATGACGGACATGGCAAAATGACCTCTAGTTGTAGTGCCAGTAGAGGCTCTGATTAAGGTGAGAATAATCAACTGAGATTAAATGACATTCTGTCAGTGCTTCTGTGTCTGGGGAATTAAGAAAGATGTAGCCTTGACAGTGTTTGTTCTGGTAGCTAAAACATAAAATTAAGTCATGTATAATAAAAATGTGTTAAATTGGTCCCCTTCTTGTGTTTAGATCGTGCGCCTCTGAGTTCAATCACAGAAGTATAGTCGGTGAACGTAATCGTCCCGTGCTTGATCCGACTAAAGGCTTCCGTGTTGGATGAACAGTGCGAAAAGAATCGGCGGCTCGGGCGACATGTGGTTGCATCGAAAAGATAATTTGGGGAAAATCAATTTTGGTCACCTTCATTTAACTTGCTCCAACTTCATCACCAACGTAATTACTGTAGAAACAACATTTTACATCTTCCATTTTCTTTTCTCCATTCTTTCCTCCAATCCCCCCACATGTTGTTTACTGAACCTGTTAGGTCTTCTTCTTTTCACTCGACCGTTATTTAAACACACTGTTCTGCTTAGATAAACCACAATCCACATGGGTCTGGGACCATACAGAATTCAACATAAGTATGATTAGATTCTAGTAGAGAAATGTGCCCATAGCATAAAGAAACATTTTACTAACTGTTTTACAAGTGACAAAACTAAACAGGAAGACATGATGATATACTGCATTTGGTGTTTGAACTTTGACCGAGGGAAGTATACAATTACTATCAATATTCTAACATCCTATCAGGTCTGTGTTTGGACTACAGTGTTGTCCAATCAGGAGTCTTTAATATGTGGTTCTGCTCAATGCCATGAAAAGGTCTGAGATGAGTATAAGTCCAGACATTTTGTTCTTATGAGTAAGATCAACCTTCACTCCTTAACAGAACAAGCACACACAACACAAAACACATACCACACACATACAACACTCACACACCACACAAAACACACACACACACCACAAAGAAACAGAACACACACACTTGTCGTTGAATGTAAAGCTTTAAAAATAATTAAGAGACATCTGCAAAAAAAAGTTTATCCGGTTTTACTAGTGGCTAGTCTCCTCGTTCTCCGTTGTGGCTACAATATTGTTGGTTCCAGGTGCTGTGGTTGATGCAGTGGAGGAAGAAGGGGGTTTGGCGTTGCGTAAAGCACTACAGCAGGCTCCACATCTGTGTGACTCTGAAATGCTTTCATCTCTGCCCATGCATCTTGTCCATTTGGATGACAAACAAAAACTTGACGTTGTTAATTTGGTTCATGATGTTTTGAATGTCTTTACTGACATCCCCAGCCATACTACAGTGTTGGAGTACGACGTGAACATTGGAAATGCTTCCAGACTAAGCAAATGCACATAGTCATTCATTCTCCTACCGGGGCAGGACATGTCGTGTCGGTACGGACTGTGTTCAAATGTTTGGCAGAGGCCTTGTTAAGGTTAAACATAGCCAAATGTGAGTTTGGCAAAGCCACTGTTACCTGTCTTAGGAAAATGGTGGGGCGTGGATAGGTGTATCATAAGTCAAGAGAAAGTGTTCGCTATAACAGCTTTTCCTGTCCCTAAAACCAGGCATGAGTAATGTCTGTTTTTAGGTATGCCTGGGTATTACTGGTCCTTTGCAGGAATCGTTCATGTTGGCATGATCTCCAACAGTCTTTCACATTGGGTTACTAAGTCACTCCCTTAAGTCACTCCCTTGAGTCACTCCCTTGAGTCACTCCCTTGAGTCACTCCCTTGAGTCACTCCCTTGAGTCACTCCCTTGAGTCACTCCCTTGAGTCACTCACTTGAGTCACTCCCTTAAGTCACTCCCTTAAGTCACTCCCTTAAGTCACTCCCCAACAGTCTTTCACATTGGGTGACTAAGTCACTCCTGGCACAGACATTCAAGCAGCTCAGCTTTGTTGGATGGCTTGTAACCATCCATCTTCCTTTTGATCACATTCCAGTTGTTTTGGATGGGGTTGATTTAAGAAATAATTACGGTGATCTCCATGTGTTTCAGAGCTGTATATGGGGACCTGAGACCTAACAATGACCTTTAAACCCATGTTACCTATATCTAAGCCCTAAACGTAACCCTAAACTAAACATTAACACTAATATGGGGGATTCATGCAGCACACCTACATTAGATGTGAACTATACATCACAGACACCCTATAAAGGACTATAGTCCAGTATGTAGTGGTATTAGGATTAGTGCTGCAGTGAATCAAGCTCAATCAGTGTGTTTATGTAAATGTATCTTCATGCAATATGAGTCTACCTGACAACCCCTCACCATGTCACTGCTATAATGAGACAGGCTCGAGTCTGTATCCTAAATGTTACCCTCCTACACTTAACGTTAATGTGGACCTGCCACCTTAGGGTGCCATTTGGGCTGTGCACTAGTTTGAGGAATAGGTTGCCCTTAGGATGTGCACTATTTAGGGAACAGTGTGCCATTTAGGCTGTGCAATATATAGGAAACAGGTTGCTATTTAGGCTGTAGGTAATAAGGTTCAATGTTCCCTAAATAGACAGGATTCTGTTAGAAGATGCTGGAAGCATCTCTCCTCTACCTCAAACAGATAACTAACAGCAAAACAATTAGCCGTCAGTCAGCTTAATGACCACTGGTTGGTGACTGTGTGTTCGTGTATGTACAGTAGAATGTGTCTACGTGTGTGTTAGACATGGAGAGAAATAGTGTGTGTGTTTGTGTGTGTGTGTACAGTAGAAAGTGTCTATGTGTGTTGGACATGGTGGGAAATAGTGTGCGTGTGTGTGTTCGTGTGTGTACAGTAGAAATTGTCTACGTGTGTGTTGGACATGGGAGGGAAATTGTGTGTGTGTGTGTGTTCGTGTGTGTACAGTAGAAATTGTCTACGTGTGTGTTGGACATGAAGGGAAATAGTGTGTGTGTGTGTTCGTGTGTGTACAGTAGAAAGTGTCTACGTGTGTGTTGGACATGG
>JACXGM010009147.1:8313-27895 GCA_016801145.1 Umbra pygmaea
TCTCTCTCTCTCTCTCTCTCTCTCTCTCTCTCTCTCTCTCTCTCTCTCTCTCTCTCTCTCTCTCTCTCTCTCTCTCTCTCTCTCGCTCTCTCACTCTCCATACTCTTTGGTTTGTAATTAAAGAGCACAGAGGATCTGACGAACAGGTAACCCCCAGGGCGGCTGGCAGTAAACCAGGTGTGCCTGTCCTTTCCTGTGTGTCTATGTATGTTATGATCGTGTACGACAGTACCAGCCAGTGTGACTGACTGAGGTTTACATGCTCATCAGCGTGCCGAAGCGTAGAAGTCTAGAATTATTTGTGTTTCATCAATAGGTCTAGACTAGAACCAGGAGATAGTGTCATGAATTTAGCAAGAACCTCCTTCTCCCTTTTACCCCTCAGTGTAGCGTCTGACCACGCAATCCTAGAATTCTTCACTCTGCATTGTCCTGTCTATTCAGTGAATTTGACTGTATTCAGTCCTAATTGAAACTGCTCTGAAGAGCACCCCCAGTAGCGTCGCTGTCTATCTGTAAACAGCCCATTGACATGGTTCACCACACTTCCAGGGGGGCTTCATCGATTTAAAAAAGACAAAGTTGGCCTTTACTGGCCCAAAATCTCCAGCAAAATGCGGAAGTAGAATGTACATTCTTGTAAAGCTATTTCTCTAATAGCTATTATGTCTCGTCATGGTTGCTCAAAAAACAAAATGTCTGGAAGGTGGATGCTGAAAGCTCTTCCAGTTAAATGACGTCTTTATGTTGGTCTAACTCTGAGCCACACCTGAGCTTTGAAGTCGTCAGCCTGTCCATTTTGACTAAACCACCACACTGCTGTTTTACAGAGCATTTCAAAATGTTAGTCACATCCTACAAAATGTCCTGTTTTCTTAGATTTATTACCATGGTTGTTTAAATCAGGAGTTTGGGCATATTCCCTCCTGATTCCAGGAAAATGTAACCAGGTTTTCTGAAGTCCTCAGGTGTATTAATCCAGTGTAAACTTTGTTAGAACGTTAAAATGAATGTTCAGCCTCCATTTCTCTTTGTGAGTGTGTGTGTAGTGGTTCTGTCTCTGAGGGTAAGATGACAGGATGTTAATGATAGTGTTTAGGTCGTGTCTAAGAGGAGGCCAACATGTCTAAGCCATGTCTAACTGCTTTTATGGCCATGTCTCACCGTATGACGTTACACTGGGCTGCGCACGTTCAGACAAACACACAAATCCCCCATACCGCTAATGTACGATCTGCCATGGATTAATCCTCAAACCCAAACTGATTTATGACTCTCAGACCTTGTGATTTAAAATCATCCTCAATCATAGGTATGAGGCCATGCTTATTGTAAATCACACAATGGCATTGATTTACGAGAGCATTTTTTGCCACTCTACCATGGATTACGACTTTCCACGCATCTTATTTCTATTTTTTACTATTTCAATGTCTTCAGAGAGAGTTAGGCCACTCCTTCTATTTGGTGCTTCCACTACAGTGTAGCAATGTGTTTTTTCGTCTAGTCATCAATCAATCGTCAAACGTCAGTGACTAGTTTCCATGGTGTCATGGTCTGCCAGTGAGTCTGTTTTTATCTGTTTTACTAGGACAGCTGACAGAGGAAACATATCAACACAAGATGACTCAACTTCAGAGATTAAAGAAATTCAGACAAGCAAGGAAGGCACAGGTTTACCTTTGCCCATTCCATCTGCATATGGAAAATGTGTGTGTAGGTTTGTGAATGTATTCTGTGTGTTGTCATTTGGTTATCCATATCCACCACACACAAACAACACAAACACAAAAAATATATTTCCTGTTTCCTCTAAAAATCCCTAAATTTGAAAGACATAAATTAGCTGCATGCTAAAGGATAATATTAAAATGGAAATACCAAGCTTTCAACCCAACCTGCTGTTAGCATGCTAGTCTTCCCAAGCTGTGCTTATTGTAAACCTCTGACAGCCATTTCCCAAAGGTTTCCCCGTGCTGCGAAGAACATTTCTCTGTTTAAATCTGTTTTCAAAATGGGGAATAGGGTGGCGGCAAAATGTATTGGATAAGGGCAAAGTGATATGCTTTGATTTGTTTATTTGTCTCCCCAAAAGGCTACGCCTCTGATGAAGCCTCAGTGGATGCTGTTAATGAGCGCAGCCGCCTGCAGTTAACAGACACTGATAGCAGACGTGTGAGGAAGGAGTCAGGACAGGAATATATATAAGCCCTGAGGGCCAAGGGCTAGAGTAGCTTTGTATGTGTATGCGTTTGTGTGTGTTTGTGAGGTTGCGTGTGTGTATAACTTTACATGGCCCAACTCTGTTACAGTGATTTTACTTATGTCGGCATTAGGTTGTGATTGTTGGATCCGTCTTCCATCTATATCTATATGTATCCATATCTACAGTATTTGTCAATACATCTATCTAAAAATCTAAAAAAAGAAAAAAATAATCTTTCTTTTTTCAGGACACTGTATTTGAAAAATAAATCTGAATGAGGAGGAGGGTCCATCACGGTTTTCCATCATGGTTCCCATGAAATGCACATTCAGGGAAGTATATTTTAACAGGTTGTTTACTAAATGGACTATAACCAGGGAGGGTGAGAGAGAATGACACCTGCAGAGAATCTTATTATTATGTCTGTATTTATTTGCTTACAGTGTTATTCCTTTGTTTGCACAGGTGTTGTTGAGATGGGTTGGGGTAGTGTGGTTTAATTTCACTGTTTAACTGCACCCTGATAGGAGATATCTGTTACTGTCTGCAGCTGCCCAAGGTCCTATCTTCCACTTTCTCCCAGAATGCTCTCTGCTTCCGCTAATGAGCACATCCTGCCTGAATACACGTAACAGTAAGCAGCAGGAACACAAACTACAGTACACGCTACATTAGCATCAGGAGCAAATATAAAGTACAGTAGCAGCAGGAACATCTAAACTACAGTAGCATCAGGAAAATGTAAACTACAGTAGCAGCGGGGGTCCTAGTGGCGTAGTGGAAGAGAGAAGTTTCTGCACTGCAGGACAAGCTACGTCATGATAGTCAGTGGTTCGAGCCTGACTATGGGTTCTCCAACTTTGCCCGGACCTCCAGCATGAGGCATACATTTTTTGCATACATCATAAAAACAATTAAAGAAACGGGATTACCGGTGTTGAACTACTTTATTTTCTATAAGTCAAATGTATCACTCACGGCCCGGGCCCACACACAAGCTGAACTCCAGAGCGCAAATCTACGTTTGGTGTACCGGTTTATGAGCGCTTATTCTAAACATACATTGTTTACCTGTGACGTTAACAAGCACGGAAACCGGTACTATTTTGCGGCTGTCCATGGGAACTTAGTGCGAGAGTCTGAACTTCTAGATGGGTGAACTGTATTCGTTGCCTACTTGTTGGTAAATAGCTAGTGATTGGTTAACGAAGTTTGGCTATCGGTCAGAAAAAGAAAAAAAACACACAATATGGTATTATTAAATTGAAATCAGTATTGTTCATAAATGAACAATTACCTTAACGTTAGCTAACATTATTATAAAATATTACTGTAACGTTATCTGAAAGGACAGTTAACATTGTAAACTAGCTTACTTATGTATTCCATTAGGCTTGCTTTCCGACGGGCATTTTGTTCTGCAGTTCAGCAGTGTTCAACTTCAGTTTGTTTCAGTTATTGATGGACTGCTTAATGTTGCAGACTTTGAAAAAAAACTGCCTCTGGTTGGCTGTGAGGTTTAGGCATTAGGAGTGACGATTGGTTCCAGAGCCAGTTGTGAAGTTGTGAAGCACGGGTAAAATGCTGTGTTGGCCACGTCCACAACACCCCCCTCCCCTCCCAAAATATTTTCTCATTATTTATGTAGGTGACCCATTTCAGTTTCAAAAAGGTGAGATTCACCTAAAGATGAGGAGTTTGCATGCCAGTGTAAGTTGGCTACAATCCAAGTTAATGCCATGTTCTAATGTAACATGGTAGTGACCCATGTTAATGCTGGGTTCTAATAGAAGATGGTAATGGCCCATGTTGATGCTAGGGTCTAATGTAACATGGTAGTGACCCATGTTAATGCTAGGTTCTAATAGAAGATGGTAATGGCCCATGTTGATGCTAGGTTCTAATGTAACATGGTAAAAATTCATATTAACATTAGTATAACAGCTTTTGCGAGCCAAGTGAAAGAAAAACCTCAAGATCTCAGACTTAACCGATTGAAATGCTATCAGGGCCTTCTGCTAACTGACTAGCCATTTCACATATCAATTCGATGCATGTATAGATGTCAACCTCAATACATTTGCATGTCATAGGCAATAATCCATAACATTACAGCTATGAATGTATTTTACTTTTATGTGGTTTTGGCTACCTGCTAAGTTTTAAACAGTGATAACAACCAAATATATCAAAATCAGGTTGCATTGTTAGACCTGAGTTTTCTGCCTGTTCTCATGGCAATACATGTGCAACCGTATGCAATGGAAATGTCATGGCATTTATTGAGGTTAATATTTGGGTAAAGTGAGGTTAAGGTAAACAGACTTTTTTTACAATTCACAAATGTACAAGGCATTACATTTCAATGATTTCAGAAATGTACGTGTACACATTTCTTGTTTTGTATGATTTTGTATGTATCGCCATGAGAATAACATGGAGTTTTTCACTGTGTGCTAATTACAGCTTCCTTCAGTTTTCCTTCATGTGGGGCAGGACCTTTTTCTATCACGTATTACTGTTTAGCCCCGTTTACCGCATCTACCGGTATGTTAATGCTAGGTTCAACTGTAAAATTTTATCATTCCATGTTATTGCTAGTTTCAACTAAAATAGTAACTTTGTTAATTCCAGGTTCAAATACTGTAAAATAGTATATTTCCATGTGAATGCTAGTGTCAACTAAGAGTAACTTTGTTAATGATAGGTTTAACTAAAATAGTAACTTTCCATGTTTCAACTTGGTTAGTCTGTCAGCAACTAAACAGCATGATGCTATCACATGAAAATGTGAGCCATTGTGCATGTACACACACACACATACACGAATCCAGGCTTGTTCACACAATGGGAAATTCTGTGTCCTCTCTCTGGCCTTACCCAGAAAGCTCTAGAGCTGGTCTGGGTATGAAAGCAAAGCAACGAGTCTGAATAGGAACTGTCTGTACATAAAGAGAGGGCTTAACTTACAGCTTAACTGTTCTGTATGAATGGCTATAGAATCTGTCTTTTTAACTGACATTCTTGGTATCAGCCTTTGATATGGCCATCATGCCAATATATTGGTTTGTCTTACAGTCTTTAGAGAGGACAATGCAGTGTAATGACTGTGTTCAATCTAATTAGAGATTGTTTCTACAAACAGCTGTTTGTCTGCAAACGGGAAGCACAAATGTGGTGGTTTCATATTTTCCACATGCCAGTGGCTTTCAATTACTTTATAATGGTCCAGAATCTACCAATGATAGATCAAAGCCCCTCAGGTTTTCTTCGTTTCTTCCTTATTTTCCTCCAGTTGGTCGCCCCTCTCAAGTAATGTAAACAAAACAAGAAAACACCATAATGTGAAATGCATGTGCTTTCAAACTTCTGAGCGAAGGAAGCAAAAGCTAAGAGCGGTGTTTTAACTGACATTGATTTATTAAGACGTGCCAGCTAATTTCTGAGTCAATTACCAGCCGTGAGCGAGGAGGTATGTCCTCGTTTACCTGGGAGAGGAAAGCAGAACAACCTATCCTAATTACTCTAGCCTTACCACAGTGTAATGGAGTAATTATACATGTTTTCACTCTCTCACTCACTCTCTATCCAGTGCCTTTTTCTTTTCAAACTGTCTGCTGAGCAACTCCAGGCAGGGCGATATCCTCGGGGTGAGTTAGCTAGCCTGAGCGCAACAGGCAGTTCTCACGTTAAGACCATTAGAAAGAGAGAGAGAGATGCTTTAATGCCACATCCTCATTGCATAAAAATTCAGACCGCATCTTGTGCTGCCACAGGCCCATTATATAAAGACCTAGATTCATACACCAGCAACTCTACTGTGTACAAACGAAAGAGACATAAAGAGAGACAGGGAAACGACTATTTAATGTGTACCTGCCCACTCATTCTCCATCCATATCAGGAGCTGCTGTGGAAGGCTTAGGCCAGCCAGTGTGTTTCAGGCAAGAATGCAGCTGGCCAGGTTAGAGCTTCAGAACTGTGTTACTGACTGTCACACAATATACACACATGCATTCACAGGAACATAAAAAGGTAGCTACACAGCAAAGTCTCCAGTGTTAAATTAACTAAATTAAACAACATTGTGGACTCATATAGACACAGAAACTAGTGTTGAATTATAACACTATGTCATTTTAAACAACAAATATACCACTGTATAGTGCACAACCTGACACACACTCACACACACACACAAGCAGGCAGCCACACATGATTAGGCATAAACACAACCATACACATATATACATACCCAACCACACACACACACACACACACACACACACACAAAAACACACACACACACACACCGTGTTCCACTGCAACTTTTTCACAGCCGCTTCTCCCAAAACAGCTGGATTTGTACCCAATCATTTCTCTACCTCACTTATCTCTCTCTACCACACTTTTAATTTCTACCTCACTTTTCTCTCTATCTACCTCACTTTTCCCTCTCTCTCTACATCACTTCTCTCTCTCTACCTCACTTCTCTCTCTCTACCTCACCTTTCACTCTCTCTCTACCTCACTTTTCTCTCTCTACCTCACTTTTCTCTCTCTCTACCTCACTTTTCTCTCTCTACCTCACTTTTCTCTCTCTACCTCACTTCTCACTCTCTCTACCTCACTTCTCTCTACCTCACTTCTCACTCTCTCTACCTCACTTATCTCTCTCTCTCTACCTCACTTCTCTCTCTCTCTCTCTACCGCACTTCTCTCTCTCTCTACCTCACTTTTCTCTCTATCTACTTCACTTCTCTCTCTCTCTACCTCACTTCTTTATCTCTTCCTCTCTCTCTCTAGAAAACTTTAATGGCCTGTGATGACAAACAGCTGCGGGTTAATTACGAGGGATTTATATATTTATATTTGCCTTTTTGAGGGCTTTCATTGGCAGAAACATTTGTTTATTTGCTATTTGGCGTCATTAACTTTCAGAGGGGGAAGATCATTATTATTTATGGATATTTTGTTTTGCAACTCTCAAATGGGGCTGCAAGATAAATCACGTGTATTTAACTCTCAGCGTTACTTCTAGGAAGTCCTTGTCTGCTGCATTCCTCATTGTCAGTTACTTAATTAATCTCACACTTGGCTGCAGTAATAACTTGACTCATTAGATCTTTCCAAATGGGCTTTGCCTCTTTAGCTCACCGTGGAGGCCCATCACTAACATTCCGGAAAAGAAAGAGAAGAGGGGGAGAGTACATGGAAGACGAGGGAGGGAAAGATGAACAGACCAACCATACCATGTCAATGAGCGCCTGACCTTCCTAGACGACATTGCACTACCACTCTGCACACCTGATTCCCTGATCCGTGATGCTAGGCCCGAACTCTATATCTGGTCTGGGGCGATGTGGTCCCTCGCTTAATCACATATTAATGTGTTTAAATTATAGCCAGGAGACAGCACCACATTGACAGAAGGTCCAAGCTGTAGAAAGTGCGCCGCTGTGCAATGGAATTGACTGAAGGAGGGATGAACACCACGCAGGCGGACATGGTCCATACAGTTTGGGGCTGAAACGGCTTGTTACAATTGTATACAGTCCCACGACGGAGATATATAGAGGCCCAGGATGAAGAAATAAGGAATAATAAATCACACCGCACTTTGGATGCCATGCAGAGAACCTGCTTAGATGTGTAGAGTGCTCTTTGGAATTCTGTCATTCTGACAATCTGCTGTTATTATTTAGAATATGTCCATCTTGTTGGGCTCCTAATTACTGTATTGTTGTTCAGACACCATCTAACTGACCTCACCGTGTCCGTGAAACTTTCAGCCATATAAAAGACGGTGGATGGATGTCACTTGCAATCGTTGACCCACAAGAAAGAAAGAAATGCCAGCTACTCCCCTCAAATGACGTCCGTCAGCTGAATCTGAGATGATTCATGCATTATCTACTTCAAGTGCTGACATAGATGGTCTGAACTGAATGGCTGACATAGCAGAGCAGGTGAAAAATGTTTTCTGATTTCATCAACTTGATAAGAATATCTGCACCTACAGAATAAATAGTAGAGGAATCAGCCATTGAAGTGAATGCTTTGCCCTTTCTTATTAATCACATATTTATGGGATAACATCCATAAAAAAATTCCAAACAGGTACTATTTGACAAACAAGGCCCTGGATTTGGTGTGGAAGAAGATAACAATAGAAGGCAACAGTGATAATTTTCTCTATCTTTCCATCAATCTCTCTTTATTTTTTTCCCTCTCTGTCTCTGTCTGTCTGTCTGTCTGTCTGTCTGTCTGTCTGTCTGTCTGTCTGTCTGTCTCTCTGTCTCTCTGTCTCTCTCTCTCTCTCCAGCTTGCAGTAGTGAGTGGTGGAGGCAGGAGGCCATGCCAGCTAATGTATTATTTGGTTCTTGTTGATGTGTAACTGAAGCTGGCGGTTAGGGACCAGGGAGCCAGTGATACCCCCGGTGAAGCCCAGGCCACATGGACGCTAGACCTTGTTGATTAATGTGCTGACATGGGCAGATACACACACAGTTAGGTGTAGAGAAACGGTATGTGTCTTTGTGCATCTGTGTGCGTCTGTCTGTGTCTGCCTGTGATGAAGGTCAGTTGACCGAAAGCTGAATAATAAATTGATCACTGATTTGATCTTGGGTGTGTGGAGAACCTACTCTTAGTTCCATGTGTGGGCTGGGAATCTGGAGACTCCCTGAACATGGCAGAATGCAAGCACTATCACAGTCATAACAGAACACAAGCATTATCACAGTCATAACAGAACAAAATCATTATCACAGTCATAACAAAACACAAGCATTATCACAGTCATAACAGAACACAAGCATTATCACAATCATAACAAAACACAATCATTCAGGCGCGGTTCCAGCGGGGTGGCACACACATTCGCCTGGCAACACTATATTATTTCGGCAACACAAACTCTGATTTGTCCATTCAGAATAATAGTGCTTGTTTTAATTCACTGCAATAATAATAATCATTGCAAAAACAAACACTTAACATCTTTTCAATTACAACGTTTCAATAAAAACAGTAACAAATATGTTGTACACAGAACTTGATTTAATATATTGTCAGTGTCTCGTGAAAACATGATACATTTGTAAAACATTCGCTAGCGTCTGTTGTCTCCAACAACAGACTAATTTTAGCAACACATGAACATAAACCCACCAACTATCTATGCAATGATTTAACAATGATTATTGTCATGAATTACGAGCGCTATTGTTTTGAAAGGTAGAATGAGAGTTTGTGTTGCCGACATAATATAGTGTTGCCAGGCGAACGTGTGTGCCACCTCGCTAGAACCGCGCCTGCAACCATTATTACAGTCATAACAAAATGCAAAAATGATCACAGTCATAAGAGAACACAAACATTTTTACATTCACACAGGGCTGCTGCTGGCAGAGTGTGTTTGCTGGAGGGGTGGAGGGAGGTGAAAGGGCTTGAGGGATAAATAACCAAGGTCAGCTGGAAAGGTCACTACATCCTCCCAGAGTCCATCTCTGATCTCTACATCAGCTCTCACCCAACCAGAGGTCAATAGTCCCTGATAGGCTGCTCATCACACTGGGGGAGATGATGGTGTTTAGTGTTTATTCTTACTACAACTCCCATCAGACTCTGGGCTAGACAGTAAAAATGTGTTTTCGGTAGTTTATGACAGGAGTAGTAAACATGCTCTTTTATTGTGGGCAACAGTAAATGTGTACTTAGAGATTTTAGCTATCCGTCCAGAGGCTGTTCAACCATTTTGATCTATCTGATTCATTCAGTATGCAATCCAATTTTGCCATTGTGCTACCATGAGTTAGCATTGGCTCACAAACTTACCAGTAGCCTTCGACATACGGAAGGAAAAGAAAAACCAATGGTACCCATCATGAATCCACTACCATAGTTCCTTTGAATCAGGGAGGAAAATATAGGCACATTTATTTATTCATTATAATAATGACACTCTGTTTGTCACCGTTGAGGTAAATGTGAGCTAGTTTTTTGAGTTACTAGACAACATTTGGTTGCTCTAAGAGCTGACAAGTTGGTTATTCAGATTCAGGGCTGTTTCTTGGTCCAGAAAACTTTAAAACAAGAACTCAGTTTGAATTGCTTGGTTAAAAAATAATATACAAATAAAAGTCACTATGTACACTAAACACCCAACCATAGTCTATCGTCCACACACACACACATAGATGTCTCGGTGGTCTGGATGAGGTAGGGTGCGGATGAGACAGGACGAGCTGGCACTCACCACAGGGTGGGATCACCCCAGCATGAGTAGTCATGTTGTGACTTCTAAATGCATTCCTAATGCTGACGAACTAGGCGTCCATAGGGATCAGGTCAGACAAAGTGCACTAGCCAGCAAATAGGGTGTTGATTGGGAAGCAATAGAAATGGAGGATGCCTAAACCCCACGGGCATTTGAATCTGACTCAGGACCTGTGTTTATACCTCTATGACCACACCACAAAAGCCTTTCATGGACGGACGGACTCACACTTCCTGGCCAGCGACGTCATCACCACCACACAGAGTAAACTGGACTGGACCGCCTGGGGCTAGGGGACGGTTGAAGGCAGTGTTTATTTTCCTTTTTATATATTTTTTATAATAACATAGTTACGGGATGGAGGTGCTGAACAAGTGACAGAATTAATTTTTGTACAGCATCACGACTTGGAATCTTTTCTCTTAAGGACTATTGGTTTGGCGAACAACAAACGGTAGGACTCCTCCCATTAGTTCCCCCTGTACTCAAATGATGACAAAAGCAACAGGATCAGACTGAAGATTAGATAAACTCAACTAAGATCAGAAGTTGCTCGTGGAAGAGGCAGATGTAGAGCTGAAACCTCTCTAGGGCGTCCTTCCCCTGTGAATTCAAGTCAATAATGGGTGTCCAGTTCACGTGGAATGAACGTTCCAGAATACACAACACCCGACACTGATGAGTGTTCCATCAAGGTCAAGAGAGAGTTGGAACTTTGTTTGTGGGACGGCGTGGTGGCGCTACGGTGTGTGTTTAGACAGTATGGATTGTCTAGAACCCCAGCCATTACTGACAGACTAATTAGGGTTTAGAGTCCAGTGACCAAGTGGTCTCTCTCACCGATCGAAGGAAAAGATTCATGAATAAGTAAGTGCAGTGGCAGCTTTGCAGTTTAATTAGCAAAGAGGGGAAAAAACGCCTTCTCCCATGAGGCTGAGTCAGTCTGGTTGTAAGGGGGGGGCTATCAACAGCACTTGCCTCTATCCGTCTTTCATTGATTGATGGAGAGCTAAATTGAATCTCTAATCGTCACCACCCCTTTAGCCACAAATCCCACAGGGATTCACTGGGGGCCAAAGTGGCTTTGGGTGTAATGTTTTCGGATCTCACTTCTGACACCCGCTTCCCTGACCTCCCGTCTACTGGCTGGGGGTTATTTGACCCCGGCGTGTGTTCCTGCTCACTTTCATGTCCCGGGCGATTGTTTTCACACGGTTTGCCATTCTGCCAGGGTAAAACCCCACACAACACCTGATGTACACTTAGACACCCACATACCCTCCAGGACCTGATTGGGTTACAACCCATTGAAATATTAGTGTTTTTTCTCTTCTATTTTCACTAATCTCTCTTCCTCTCTGACGACTGGCAACAAAAGAACCAGTTCTTGAAGGAGCCGTGGGCGATGGGGGCCGCTCCGTGAAGAAGTCCTTGTCAAACCTGTCATGTAAGTGTCTGTGCTTGACCTCCAGCAGCCTCCTTTGCATACTAGCACACATCATTCTGAAAAACGTGTCACAGAGCCGGGTGAGGTGACACCTCTCACCTCGTGGCTGAAACGTAGACATCTCTACCCACATCAGGAGAAGTCAGTGCTGTGACTGTCATCTTTTATCAACAAGTGTATACAACAAAGGTGTATACTACAATTAAAAGCTAACTCAGATAAGGTTCATTCACATGGGGTCGGGGGAGTGTGGGGGTTGGCTGTGAGGGAAGTACGGATGATAAAGGAACAGCGGGGCGGGCGTAAAAGGAAGGAATGTAATGAGAGACAGACAGAGATGTAGAGAGAGTGAGAGACCAACAGACAGGTGGAGAGAGAGAGCGACCAACAGACAGGTGGAGAGAGTGAGAGACCAACAGACAGGTGGAGAGAGAGTGAGAGACCAACAGACAGGTGGAGAGTGAGAGACCAACAGACAGGTGGAGAGTGAGAGGCCAACAGACAGGTGGAGAGAGAGAGCGTAAACATAGGAGAGGGTGAGGCCGTTGTCACAGCGGCGGTTTGTTTGGAAGAAGAACATTTCCTACTTCATTTATGACTTACCCACTTCATCAGACTGTATACTCAGCCACACAATCAACACCACAACAGCTGCCCCTGAATAAGCCACAGAGCTGTGTTTACCCTCGTTGAACATACAGGGCACTTTTGTTCCTCAGATATAATGATGATAATAGTTGGAGGGGAAAAGAATAAGGTACCAACTTTGTACAGTAAACTCACTCCACACAAGTCCAATGTTGTGTTCACTAGTCCTGCAAACGTTTTATGATCCCCAGATGAAATGTTTGAAATCACATCGGCCCTTCATTTCCATGTTAAAGCATTTTATTGGCATGGGAAACATTTGTTTACTTTGTCAAAAAAGAAGATAATTTTTTTTACTTTCTCACTTGACTTGTTCTAGCCAATCAATTCGTACAAATTCTTAAATGAGTTGGGCGCAAATTGCACCCCTGTTGTATGCCCTGACCCTGATGGACTACAAATTGTGTGTCTGTTCCCAATTTTAATTGCACATTTGTTTGTGTACACTGATTTTAAAATTATTTTGTCTCCTCCTGATGCCACTTTCTGTTCACTTGTACAGCTGGCCCTAATGTCAAATTGACCCAAGAGCATTTTTACATCAACAGATAAGAAAACACTCTTTTGTCGTATATATGATCTGTGAATTTGGTCAAGTTGCTTAGTTTATCATCTCCCACCCTGATAAAACTCAGAGGTTGCTTTCTTGAATATTCTATCACAGTGATAGCATTGATCAGATTCAAACCTGGATAACTCAGTAAGGGAAAAGAGGGAGTAAGTTGGAAGAGCGAGAGGGCGAATGAGAGAGAGATGGCAAACAAAGATGGCTGGCTCTTCTTTCTCAGGCTGAAGTTGGACAAAGCTGATCACACTAGAGATGCAGAGGGTTGATCCTTGGCCTCTATCCAGAAGCATCCCTTCTGTGAAGCACATACCTACCCAGAACACCAAGCTTCACCCCGCCTTTTCCTTACCCCCCCAGTTTCACCTGTGTAACTCTGTCATTGTCCCAAATTGTCCATTCTTTCAACACATTTTTAAATTAAACGGTTAGCCAGTAATGAACCAAGTGGCTTTTCAACTGGAGATTGTTCTCTCTCAGTTCAGGTTCAGGGGGTTTTAATAACTGATTTAACTTCCCCAGCGTGGAAAAACCGAGTGCAGAGTTAAACCCACCATCTCACCCTGCATGGGTGGACTTTTGCCGGGCAGGCAGTTGTGTGTAATCCCTGTCCTAAAGGTTAAAATGGGTTAACATTGTCACAGTCAGGCAGAGAAATGTCACCTTGCAGATGGAGCGATCTGCAGCCGTCCTACTTGTGTGGCCAGTGCTGTGTCGCTCCCCGATAACTGGAACCACTGCTGGGATGTGACATGCTGTCTCTGAGCTGGAGGGGAACAAAAGTTTGTTCTCCATGTGGCTTCACCTCCAGCTCTCAATGTCCCTCTCTTATTAGGGGCACAGATGGCTCAGTGGGTCAGACTTGTAGTCAGAAGGTTGCCAGTTCGATTCCCGACTGAGCCAAATGTTGTTGTGTCCTTGGGCAAGACACTTTACCCTAATTGCTCCCAGGTCGTTGCTGTAAATAAGAAATTGTTCTTAGTCAACTTACCTGGTTAAATAAAGGTTAAATTAAAAAAAAAAACTCTCAATGTCGCTCTCTTATCTCTACTGCCACCTCTAACTGTCACTCTAATCTCTACCGCCACCTTTCACTGTTGCTCTCTTATCTCTACCTCCACCCCTCAATGTTGCTCTCTTATTTCTACCTCCACCTCTCAATGTCCCTCTCTTATCTCTACCTCCACCTCTCAATGTCGCTCTCTTATCTCTACCTCCACCCCTCACTGTCGCTCTCTTATCTCTACCTCCACCCCTCACTGTCGCTCTCTTATCTCTACCTCCACCCCTCACTGTCGCTCTCTTATCTCTAACGCCACCTCTCAATGTCGCTCTCTTATCTCTACTGCCCCCTCACACTGTCACTGTAATTTCTACTGCCACCTTTCACTGTTGGTCTCTTATCTCTACCGCCACAACTGTTTACATTAGGAGAGCTTTCAGAAAAAATAATTTGACATCTAGAGAAAAACAGGAGGTGAGATGATATTGTATTGTGTAAACTTGTCTCTATCGAAGAGCCGCTTCATTTCACGCGACCTCCCGAGGTAGCGTGCGACAGGTTTTCGAAAGAGCCCACCTGGAAATTTGTCACATGTAGGTCAATGGGTTGGGCTGATTTCTATGCTAAGTGCACATGCATTCAGCTTGAGATGTCTTGTATAACAGTCCATCACACCAACACACACAGACACACAACTGTGCAATTGTCATCATGCGACATGTTAATGTAAATAGATAAATTATGGAAAACTATGGAAAAAATATATTTTTTAAACTTTCACAATCTAAATACGCTGTCGCTCTCTCATCTCTAGCTCAACCTCTATCGCTCGAATGTCTTAATTTAATAAAATTAAAAAACGAATCCAAACTATCATTAACTGTTTCTCTCTCTTAACTGGTTCTATCTTCCTCTACAGCCATGTTCACATTGTAACTCTTTCTACTCTGTCCATCTCTCTCAAGCCTAAACTGACATATTTTAGCATCTCCTTTAAGTTAGGGCTCTTTGAACAGCCTGCATGTTTTAACCCTTGGTCTGTGGCACGTCCAGCTCCCCGGGGGGATGGAGCAAGAGGGGCTGGTCGATGGGGCTTGACAACATGCATTGAATGGATCAGTCTGATTGGTTCATTAGGAATAGTGGGATAGGATCTAGGGACTGATCCTGGCTAAGTGAGAGCTGGTGTGTGTGTGTGTTTGTGTGTTTGTGGGGAGTCCTAGCTGGAACAAGGGCTGTTACCCTGGTTGGACAGAGGAGGGGGTCGACACCATTTGTTCAGCCCTTTTATCTTGTAAGATGCAATTGGTCATTCCCTGATCCATGAAGCGGAATGTTTTCGTCAACATCTACCAATGACAGGAATCAGCCACTCTAAATACTGCCACTCTTCAAAATCCAAGCATACACTATGACCAGATCCCTCAAAAAGACGTTGGTACTAAGCAAACACAAACACAGAAGGAGGGCAACACATGTCCTCTGTGGCACTAGTAGGGTTTGCTCCAGACAAACAAATCCTCAGTGTGAATACATTGATGACAAGACATCTTCTGTGGTGAGATGTTTATAGATAGGAACCTCGCATTACATGTCAGAGCATTCAAACAGAGGGACTGAGAAAAAGAATATGTATGCATTCACTCGTAAGGCTATCTGCTAAATTATTAACATGTCAAAACTTGATAGAGGACCCTTAGATTAAAAGGTTATAGTATTTGTTGTTTTTGCATCACATCATCCTATGTGAGACAGCATTACAAGAAAACTCCAGTCCAACAGAAGGGCTTCTAGTGCCACAAATACATTGTCTTCAAACACACACGTTAAAAACTTTATTTGAATCCAAAAATCACTTACAGTGGAAATGATTCAAACACTTTTAAGGTCCTGGATATCAGGACAATTATAGCTACAGGAAGTACCACTTACTGCGCACTACAAAGCTACACTGCATACAAACACACACAAGCACACACACTTACACAAAACACACCAAATGGAGAGGTGTCGAATCAACTAAGCAGAAAGAAACAGTCTACATAAATACCAAGACATTTGTTTTTTTATTACCCAGGATGCACTAAATGGACAGGTACCAGACTGGTTTGGTTTAAGTATTGTTGTTGGGTTTGACTCATGTTTCTGTAAGCTTAGTCACACATTTAAATGAGTACAGTTCTCTACTTTAAAATTCTGCAAAGGTTAGAGGAACGCTTCCCACGGACAGCATCTTCAGGAGGTTGCAGCCGTACTGGGAGGATTACGGAAATGGAAAAGGTCACATGATTATAGCTCTGACTACCGTTAACTAGTGTGTTCTCTGCCAGCTGCATCTTGTTATGCTCAGAAAAACCCTGTTGAAGTCATTGAGTACACGTTCCATGTGCGACATTGGGAGGTAGGAGGTGGTATGGTTAAAGTCTGCACCCGTTCAGGAGGAGACAAAATGGGCAAAGTTGCGGTGTGTGGAGGAGGGAGAACCACCCTGGGGCTGGTTTGTTTGAAGTGTAGATTGCGAGCAGGTGGTGCTGGGTGAGACGGACGGCGGGGAGGAGGTTTTAGTGGCCACGGTGACTGCTCAGTCCCACGCCATCTAGACTCACACGTCACACATTAACATGCACACAATGTTCGCACATACCCTTCACACATGCTCACTTCACACGTCTAGTCCCCTAATCAACGTGGACGTTCACACCTCACACCGTAGCTACAACTTCAGCTGCTCGTTCTGAAAGGTGGCAAAAGGTGTTGTAGCTACCCCAGTCCCATACAAACATCAACGGAAAGCAGCCAAATGTCTGGAGCTAAAGGTAGTGTCTATTCCCTACCCTTGATCTACTACTTTAGAAGGTTAAAATGATTTCAAGAGTTGGCATCTTTTCTTCTTTCTGTAGTATTTTAGCACGACTTAAAAAACCTGAAACCAGGTGATGGCCTTTATCCTTGGGCACAAGGTTTGAAACAACCTACGATCCTGACAGATGTGATTTTTTTAAAAGACAAATATCAAAGTTCCCTCTCTGCTCCATCTGCAGAATTTGTTACAAGAGCTTGTAAAAAATTAATTAAAAAAACAGATCAAACCAGCATGCATTGCAGTCCACCAGACTTGAGCCCCCCTCCTCACACACAGCTCTTGCCAAGCAACACGCTGCAGCGTAATGGCCGTGGCTTGCCCATAAAGTGTGGTCGTCATTTCCTCCGTGTGCGCCAGGCCAACATGTGAAACGTACATTGGCCCTGAACTGCTAGCTGGTGATGAGGGATGCTCAAGAACACTTTAGCCGTGTCTGTTTGTGCGTGTCCTCGCTTTGGTGATTATGTGTGTCAACAGGCCTTAGTGGCCTCCTGTTTCCCTGCACAATGAACACGCATACCTCACAAACACACATCACAATGAACACACATCACCAACTGAATCCTTTTTTTGTCCCATTTCCATTTATAAATCTGCCAAGCTGGACTTACAGAATGGCCCCAAGGGTTTGATTGTGTTAAGGCAGCCATTGTTAAAGAGTAACAAAATGCGCTCGGTTAAGAAGCACTGACTGCCTTGTCATGACCCTGAAAAAAGGTTGAGGGGTGTAGAACTTCCATAGTGGCTGAAAACTACTGGAGTGTAATAGGGAAACATTTCCTAGGTTGATGTAGTGGCAATATGGTAGGGTGCAGATAGAAATGCTAGGATAAGAACTGACAAACTTATTCTCAATGCCAAATAGGAAACTTCAGCAAAAGTATTTCTATCTGAACGTTCCACAAGGGCACGGCCCAGTTCTATCCGACGAGCTGTGACACATGGTTCAGCTGTGCTTTATGGGTATCCAACGTGGAGGAGGCCAGTAAAATGCTTGCTTTGATGGCCGTTAATATTGTGTCAATCATGTCATCAGAATTTCGAAACCCATTAATAGGATCGAGTTGGACTAAAACGTTAAAAATAAAAATGCCAGAAAAGCACAAAGCAGTGATAAAAACATACTCTTGCATGCCAACACTTTGTATTAACAAATGCTAAATGTCTAATTGGTAATGGTATCCTCAGTATAGGTATTACCCCTAGCACCAGGTTGGCATCCTGTGATTGTTTTGGTTTGGTTGGCTTGAGCATCTCTGTCCACTTTGGTTCTGAAACCCCCAGCCACATATCTACAGTACAGCTCAGGAAAACATAAGGAGTACTCTGAAACATCATCAGTATCTCTGGTTTCACTGTAGGGTTTTGGGTAAAATTAACATTTTTGTATTATTCTATAAACTACAGAAAGCATATCTCCCAAATTCTAAATAGGAATATTGTAGTTCAGAGCATGTTTTGGCAGAAGATTACAACTGTTCAAAATATCAAAAAAGATTCAGTGTTGTCCAACTTCGAATAATGAATTTGTTCAAATGCATTTATTATTTCATTAACAATGTGTTAACTAAGGAAAAGTTCAGAAATTTTTTTTTAGGGGATAATAATTGTATAATAAAAATAATTGTCTTTGATGTGCCTTGGCATGCGCTCCACCTGTCTTTCACATTGTTGTTGGGTGACTTTATGCCACTCCTGGTGCAAATATTCAAGCACCTTAGCTTTGTTTGATGGCTTGTGACCATCAATCTTCTTCTTGATCACATTCCAGAGGTTTTAAATGGGGTTCATTTGAGAATATTTTGCAGTGGTCTCTTAAATTTTTCCAGAGCTGTAGTTCCCCATAGACAGGTTACAAGTCGCAACGTCTCTCCATCTTTAAATCCCTATTTTCTTTCTTTCCCCTCTCCCTTCTTCCGCTCCACTTGCTGTAGACAGCACCAATGGGCGTTTGGCAGGGGGCAGGCCCAGACACATTCGCTCCCTTCTCTCTCGGGAGCGGGTGTCAAAGACCTGCAATTCAACAAGGCTCTCCATCAGCTGCCAGGGCTGCTCTTTGGAGAAAAACAGCACACCCACACACACACAGAAACCGACAGGAAGGTCTGCATTCAAAACACTCTCGCACCAATTAGCATACCACTCAATTCACAGGAAAAACAATCTATCCAGAATATTCACCATGGCCTGCTAGTCTATAACAGCAACTTGTTCATATTGTCCAGTACTGAAAGGTCACATGTCACAAAGAAGAACTTCCTGGTTTACTACTGTTCTCTGTGAGCCAATGAAATAGCGCTACGTGAGCCTTTCAATTAGACTACACGTGACCGCTCCCAAAGCATCTAGAAGCCTGTGAGTGCTCCCCCACTCTCTCTCTCTCTCTCTCTCTCTCTCTCTCTCTCTCTCTCTCTCTCTGTGCATGCTGGGAGTGGGTGGAACGAGTGATTGGAGCGTGGCTGTGAGAGCGGCTGGTTTTCGAACTACTACGGTTTGTCCTTTTACATGTTCACATTTATCACATTATTTATCGTTTACGTGCACATTTTCTCGTATCTGTAGCGGTGAG